>VYZQ01000027.1:62071-82362 GCA_013400655.1 Mystacornis crossleyi
GGTCAAGATAGTTACTGTAGCTACTGCTTATTATTTCAAACACATTTGGTTGTAATACTAGAAGACCTTCAAAGCAAAATCCCCTTACTGCCTGCAATGATATCTAGCTTTTCAAGGACCACTAGGTCCACTACAACATTCCTACTGGGAGACAGCAACTGTTACAAATTTCCAGCAATTAACCTCTCACAATCTTATTTTAGACCAGCAGTGCTTCATTTTTCACACTGAAAACTTAGAGGTCTCTCTGGTTCTTTGCCTTAATTGAAATTGCTTCTGTAGTAAATACACTAAATAATTTCATTTGTTTTTTCCTATGATGGAAAGACAGTATCTTCCAGAGTGAGCAAGATTAATGTCTTTTGGGTCTGACCAGGCAGTCATAAGGCAAACTATCACACACGAACAAATACCCTGCTTTGTACGCAGATGTTCAGTGTTCAATTTATTTCCTCAGGAGCAGCCCCTGTTCAGCCTTCTATTATTGAGTTCAGAGCCAAGTCAGTCATACTTGCCTTTAAAAATGTTTAAATTTATGTTTCCCTTGAGAACTTGCTTTGGAAGATACATATTTTGAACCATTCTATGAACCTGAAACTAAGGATCGATGTCAGTATCTGCAGGTTTGAATCTACAGAGCCCTAAGCAGGGCGTTGGGAAACAACATCACAGGCAGGCAGGATTTAAAAATCTGTCTTTTTCTATCCACTGAAATGAGTAGCCCCAGCACACTTTAAGTGCAGGCATTTCTCAGAGAAATAAGGAATGTCTTGAAGGGGGTTGAATTAATCATTAGTTTGATCGCGTATGTCATAGGAGCTAATGTTCTGCATGAAATGCTACTGCTTTAAGTGAGAGTGAGTCTCGAAGTCGAGTAGATACTCAGTTCATACAAAACACGAAGAAACACTGGTTCTTTGTAACAGTGCACAGAAGAAATACATACAGCAGCAAACCAGAGGTACACTGAGATACCTACTAGACAGACAGACAAGAGTGAAAAAGATTTGCTTAGGACTGCACCATATCCAGGCATCTCAATGCTTGATCATTCTATCCTTCCAGCACATTACGAAATCTTATCTATGAGCTTCAGCCCACAAAACAACTGCATCTATGGGGAAGTCTTTTAGTAGAGACACACTCACAATCACGTATTTGTTTCTTGGATTTGACATCCAGACATTCCTAAATGGCTGGTTTAAGTCATACAAATGAGATTCAAAACAACTTAAGCTTCTAGTTAGATTCACACCTTTTGGAGTTTATTATTGTTAAACTACTAAACTTCATGAGGAAAATCTTATCTCTTCTATTTATTCCTCAAAGCAGGTGTTAGTGGTATCTGCTACAAAGCATGATTTACCTTACACAGAAGTGTCAGGAATAAAGTCTGGATTTATTAGGATATTCACAGAAATGTCTCACAATGACATGTATTGTTGCAGTTTTCATCAGACTACCAAAAAATAAAAAGAGAGTTATTTAGCTTGGCATCCAGAAAGCCTGCAGAGGAAAGCAAATCTGATGGTTTTCTTTATATATTTTACTGAGAGTAGAAGTAGGTAGAGACAAAAACGATCCCTAAAACGGAAACAATCCAGAATCCTCATCGAACATGAACATACTGACTTCTACTGAAGTTCTCAGAAAAACAGCACGTTATAAGGAACAATATGCTTTTTTGGGGGGAACGTATTACTTAAGAGCTCTCATCAAATCAATTTTCTTTTATTCTGTGGACTTTCTAAAGCCTTGAATCCCCTCACATGAAGTTGCACAAAGACTAACACAGATTAGAACTATGATGATGAATCCTTATGATTCTTTGTTTATTCTTTACCTGGTATTTAAATGAATGCATTGCATCACATAGAACTTTTGCAAATACCTTGCTATCAGCACACTTTAACAGGTGTACTTAAATATGAGCATTAGAGAAGATGAAATAAAACCACTTTTTCAGAACTTCTCAGTAGGGAAATCTCTCTTTTTAAAGACAAATACTACATACAAAATCTTATCTACTAATCACTGTGTTTCTCAGAGTGTCGAGTCTAGAGTATTCAGAGAAAGAACTTCTTTTAACAGGCTGACTCCATGCTGCAGTCAAGCCTAGAGGAATTAGGGATGGCTCTAAAAACGTGAGCAGCGGAATCTCAATTGTACTTAGGAAGTGAACTTGCTGTTCTTGGAGCTTGACGACTTGATCTGTTCACACAGTTCATGCTTTCGCAGTTCAGCCCTCCACCAGCACAAAAGCTACCAATTCCCATGGAAGTTGGTCCGTTACTGTTCTCAAAGCCGGACTCTTCACGAACTTCTCTGAATGCCTCCAAGATACACAGGCTAATAAGAGAGCACTGGCAGTGAGGTACACGTGGACGCACTGCAGCTCAAAAGGGAACAAGTTCAGGACTGCTTGCTCTGTGCTGAGGAAAGGTAACTTGTAAAGGGCAAATGCTATTCTAAGAGTTTGCTTTTTTCTCTCCCATGAAAATATGGAGGCTTCCACAGCTGCCTCCCCTCTTTCTTGCCATTCGTGACTTACCTCATCTTCAGAGGGAAGTTACTTAAAACAACAGAAAATGAAAAATCAAAATTCACACCAAGACAAGCTCTAAGCTGTCTCTACCACCAAATCATCAGCTGTTCTCAGCACATATGGAATCCCTGAAGCAGAAGACAGAAAACACTGATAGAGATCAACAGAAATCTTCTCTGGGGAATGTCAGTTCCAGTCCAAGTGAAAGCGTGTTGCACACTTTAGGAAAAGATTCTTCCCAGGAACTGCATGGTAAGTTAATGGACTACACACTCAAATCTGCACCAAAGAGAGCATTCGGGTAGGTACCAGCCTCATGAAAATCCAAGGCAGAACAAGCTCGTTGCTGTAGTTCAGTGTCCACAATTTCCTTAAGTGCCATAGTAAAGGCATTAGAGCAAAAATGTTCCAACCTGGCAACAGTTTTACTGTGACACCTCTCAAAGTCAGAATTGGTACCATGGTAACAAGGACCAGTGAAATGTCAAAAAGAACAGGCCAGATACACCGCCTGGTATTTTGGCTAGACAAAATAAATAAGCAGCAGCACAGCCATGCAACCTCCTTTATAAACATAAGTGTTCAAGAGTACAGCAGAACAGTGAACGCCAAAAAGGAAGTGAATTTTCACCAAAATAACACCTATTTACATTGATATGTCATGAGGTCCTCAAGCTCACGGTAAAAATGAAGAGGAGTTGCCAAGCTGAGGATAATGAAGATCTGACACAAGTACGATCACGTTTCCCACGAGCAGAAGGCAGACCAAATGCATGAGGAGCAGACCTCTCAGAGGAAGGGAACAGGAACAACCCGGACAAATAAGGCTCAGTGGGGAAAAGCATCTCATTCTGCAGGCTCTTCTTAACCCCAAGATGTTTGAGAGCTGACTACTGCCATGGCTGCCATATGTCAAGCCAACCTGACAGAGGCTCAAGATAAAGGATATAATTGCCCAAACTGCAGGTCTTTTAGCGTTTTGTTCTGAGTAAACTCATGGGTGAGACAAAAGGGCAAAGTCCTCAGTGCCTTTTCTACAGCCAGTGTAAACGTGGCTGTCACGGAGTGCAGACATGAATTAATGCTGCTTGCCCCTGAGCAGCACTACTGACTGTGTTCCCCTTTGGTCAAGGGAAGTTGCCAACTTCATTAAGAGAAACTAATGAAACTAACCTCGTAATCTAAATGAATTACGAATTAATTACTCATTTATTTGTAGTATCCATACTATAAATCTTTAGGAAAGAAAGACTTAGTTACAACAAAGGTGTATCCTGCCAATATATGTTCCAGAACAGAATTATTCTATCTGTATGATAACTGAGTGTCAATGTCCCAGCTGAAACCATGGCTCTGCTGCCCTGGATAACTACCTAGAGTGGAAGAGGAAGCTTCTGTACTGCATGAAACTGAATTTAATTAAATGAGATAAATAAAAGTGAGATGGAAAGTGTATTACTATCCCTGCTTCAAAAATATAGAATTACAAAACTGAGAGCAAAGCAGACAAGGGCACACAGTGAGAATCTGTGCTAAGAGCAAGGAAGGGAACTTAGAGATCACCCGAAATGTAGTCAGTCTTCAGCATCAAAAGCTGTTTCAGAAGGTAACAGCTAAAAGAAAATAATACCTTTATTTTAATGAGGAGTGTCAAGTGGATGGTTTTAGGACACCAGCTCTAACTACCAATGGATTAGATATCTGCATGGAAACGTAGTAGAAATTTAGGACGACACAGATAAAGGGTTCTTAACCAGATTCCAGCTACATCAAGGACCACACTACACAATTTCATACACTGAGTTTTATCCTTAAAAAGGCTCTTTCACTTTTCCATTTTCCTTTGCCCCATCCTCCTCCACTGTCATTCTAGCTGAAAATATTTTTCAAATGCAACTGCTCTAATGATTCTGAATTACCCTTTATCTCAGTGTTTTATTCAATTTCCACCCAATGTTTTTATGCCAATACTGTACTATAGCTGCATAGTTCTTCTTGTTCTGAGTTGTTAATTTGTTAGTATTTACATATATTTCATAACTCTGCTCAGCTTTCATTTCACAAACAATGCAAGCGTTTACTCTGCTCTCATAAAGCTGCTTACTTATTCTTATCAGCTACTTTCGAAGCGCAGATACAGCATTTGTATTTTTTCTCCAATCATACAAGACCATTTTGACTTGACTTGCTGGAAATCTTTGGTGTGAGGCATGAGACTGACAATTCATATGCTATTTCTTTCCTAGCATAGGCATGTCAATCATTTGGTCCCTTCAAGCTGGAGGGATGCCATCAGCCTTGGCTGGAGTAATTTCCATTCTATACTTGTAATCCTTTTAGCCACCTCGCTTTGCCTTGTCTCCACAGATAATGTGAGCATTATTACTGGAAACTTAGTAAAAGTGTTAATCTTGCCCTATGGTCCTCCATAATCTAGAGGTTATCCTTACTTTCTACCTTTTTATTCATTCACATTGTGGCATCATTTCTTCTCTCCTTTTATACAATCTCTGGAAGATTTATTTGATAATACACCAAAATACACTTTGCCCAATCTCCACTATTGCTTTGAAAATGTATCCTGATCAGGACATACCTAAGCTCTCAGTATCTTGTCCAGTAATGTTTTAACACCTCCATTTGCCAGCACTCTCACTGCAAATACCTTTGTTAACCCAGGGTCCAATTTATTTACAGCTTTGGCATCCTACTCACAAGAACAGCCCTATTATATCACAACTAGAGTACAACGACTGAAGCTAAAGAAATAAAAACTCCCATAATATAGAATCCTCAAATACTATAAAGTTTTAGTTCAAACTTCATATAAAATCAAGATTATTAAGTAATACTGCTCTTGAAAAGTAAAATCAGAAGCAAACCAAGCACAGCCTAAGGGATTGAAAGCAAAGTGATATCAAAAAAAGGTTGCCATTTCTGCTATCAAACAGCCAACACTTAGCTGTCCGTCCAAGCTATCACAGTATTTGTTTGCTGTAGCTGCTCAGTGACTGCTAAAGTACCTTTTCTGCACAGTTCTGCCCTCAGGCCTTTTCCTTCCTCTGTCTCTTTACAGAGATACTGAACAGTGTCCTTTTCTGACAAAGCTCCCTGTATGATCTCATCCTGTCGTCCCCTTGTCTGGCCTCAGCTTGGCCTCCTGACAAAAGCAAAAGTAGAAAAGTAGCTACAAGAGCAATGAAGTTCAGTAGCTCGATAAAGTATCTTAAAAAAAAATATTTCACAACAGAAAACTGTTCCCTCTCTTTCTCTTCCCCCCCCCCTTTTTTTAAAAAAAATAAACACCTTAATTGGTGAACTCTATTTGAACAGAAGATGTTAAAATAAAGCTACCAAATGACTTAAAATCTTCTACAGGAAGGACAAAAGCATCAGATATGCTCAGAAGTCCAAGCAAACACTATTCAGAGAGAAGGTCTTCAGGTTTAAGGAAGAAAAGCCAGAATACATAAACACCTATGCACTCACATACTAAGAGCAACTCAGGTTACTGTAGTCTGGAAGCAAATGAGCAGGCAGCCAACCTGCTGGGCCATTCCCTATAGGTGTCACAACAAGGCAAAGGAATTTGCAGTGGAAAGTCTGGGGAGCAGCTGTCACCAAAAGAGACACATATATTTTTAAAGGCTTTGTCATTTGTCTTCAGGGTGGGAAATGCCGTGTTTGACCTCCTGCCGAGGCAGCTGCCCCGTTGCAGCAGCATGGGCTAGAAGAATAAAAGGCAGCAGCTATTATATCAGGTACAAACACCAGAAAGCAGAGACAAAAGGCACAGTCATTAAATCGTCATTTCTATTGAAAAACACACATGACAACTTTTTAATACTTTTCATGCTGCATGAACCTCCCCTCTAGGCATTCTCCAAAACAATTTGTATTAGCTAATTGTTAACCATCTCAATGACCAAGTAAAACACCACCAAAAAGCACATCAAACACTGTCTCGGCAACACCAAACAATCCCGGATGGGAAAAGCCATCCTGGTCTGGTGCCCTGCCTTTCCCCAGCTGAGGCTGTGCCACCTGAAAAGCTGCCCCACCCGGCTGCAGCCTCCTATCCCTCCCCGCTTCCCCCCGTGTTTGCTCGGACTCTGATCTGCCATCTGCACCTCCTTTCCAGCTTAGTAAGGAGCCACCACCAAAACAGCCTAAACCAGCTGGGATGAAACATCGTGGAGCCATTTCCATGAACCAGGGGGTGGTTTTCCCATAGAGCTGAGCCAGTTTGGCAGCTGGCTGCTCTGCCTTCTAGCCTCAGCCTCCAGCCCAGTTCCATCAGGGATAAGTGAGATCCCCAGGCGCTACCATGGCGTCCCTCACTCTCCTGGGGCCCTGCAGAGACGCAGCTCAGGGAGCAGTCAAACAGAAAAGAAGCCATAGCAGCAAAAGCTCTCCTGCCAGTAGCGATCCCTGAGCAAGCTTAGGGTGCGAATTGCTGGAGAACAGGAGCAGGACTACTGACTGCACTGGTTCAGCTGTCTCTGCACACCAGCAGACCTGAGGGACACCGGGCTGGAGTGGTCCACCTGCTCCACACGGCAGAGCTGCAAAGCTTGCCAGCCTCCACTGCCAGGCCACTCCAGGCTTCCCGCCTGCAGGACATCAGTCAACAAGCCTTGTCCTAAGCTGGAAGGAGGCACTAACAGTGGATGGCCCTTGAAAGGATGTGGTGCAATTACTTTCCCCAGTGTTCGCCTACTCAGATATGTTTTAATTAGAAAGTCTTTTTTTCTCCTTGCATTTAAGAATGTCAGACACTAAACAACATGGATTAAAAATGTTTCCAGAGCGCTCCCATTGGCAGCATTAAATTCATACTTGGAGGGATGAATACAAACCATTGTAAATTCCACTTAAGCCTGGAGGAAGGGAAAAACAAATTATTATTCATTAAAATTAATGCCATTTGATATCTAGATCAGGGGATTTCTGTAGGAATGTGACTGGAAGAAGTGTTGAAGGTGTCTTTCTTAGATGCAAAAGAAAACAGAATGAGTTACTCCAAAGAACCTGCAAGCATCCCTGACAACAATTTAAGCAAATCACGAACGGCAGCTTTCAATGATGCATACTCTTTATAAGAAGAGCAAAGAACAATCTCAACATTTTTACAAAAACTGAATGAAGGAGCAGAGCCACTGCTGTATTAGAAATCAGCAAATGTTAATGCACTCTGATGTGGAAAATCACCGTTTAAAAAAAGTCTGTATGTTCTGAAATGACCTCACAATTGTAATCCCAGTCTGTCAGTCTTTCAAGCTGCCTGTTCAGTGATGGAGCCCTCAGAACTCTTATGTGAATGTGACATCCTTAGAGTAGAGGCTATATGTGACATTCCACAAAATATGTTATGGTATGCCCCAAAATATGAGTATTTAACACAGACAGTAAGAACACAAAAAGCACAGTGTAGATGGACATGACGAAACCCCGGGAAGACCTGGTGAAACAACTCTACACATAGTAAAACTTAAAGTAGTTGTGAACCAAATACTTAAGATCATTGAAAATAAATTACTTGTATATACAACTGAGAAATAGGAAGCAAAGCAAAGCACTGAGAAGGGTTTTAGCATATACTGAGAGAAGAGCATGTGATTTAGCAGTTTTCCCCAATTAAAAGGGAAAGACTGAACTCTGTACAGAGTGCTAAGATAAAAAAACCCTCCACATATATTCCTCAAAAAAGTAATTACCAGTCGAAATCAGACACTGACATCAGGTTTTTCTAGAGCATGATGACTGACCAGCAGTTTTAAAGACTACCCCCTCAAGCGAGCCCTAAAAGAAAAGGCCTGTAACATCTGACGCAACCTCTCCTTCACTAACACACTGATAGAGAGATACGTCAGGAAGAATTAGTACGAGAGGGGGAATAGCTATATTTTAAAAGAAAATTTGATGCTCTCATAGCTGAAAAGCCTCACTTGATAAGCTTTTTTTTAAAAAAAAAACCCAAACGACCAAGAAGAGATGCAATAGCTAACTAATGGATAAACTTAATAGGAAGTCAGAAAAAAGGGACATCGTGCTTGGTCGACTGAACATTTTATCCTCCAGTTTCCCTGCATGAAAATGCGACAGTTTATTCAACATTTAGTAGGATTAAGGATCCCTTCCCATACAAAAAATAAAACAGTAAGTCCAGTGAATATGCTTTGATGTGAAAATCACTTTTGCATGAGGAACTGCTCAGAACACTCAGGACAAAAACCAGCCATAAGTAAAGAAGTTTGGGGCTGATAAAAACTGAAAAGGAACATGAAAAGAAATATTAACACCCAATCAGTTGGCTAAAAGCAACTGTTTTGGAAGAAGGTAACCTTTTCTGATGTTCTAAAATGGGCACTGCATACCAGTTTAGTACTGAGCAGAAAAGTTATCCGTGCTCATTCTGGAATGGAACAATTATCTTCCTGTTTTCCAAGCCAGTGCACATTATGTTGACATTCATCAGCTAAGAAAAGGCGAACCAGAATTAAATGCTCCAGTTAAATCAAACATGTGAGAAGCAGAAAGACCCTTAAATGCATTTTCTACTTCTCTACAGAGGAGCAATGGCAATACATCATGATCAAATATCGCTACTTGATCAGAGCCCTGTCACAGATTATTGCTGTAAAATACCAGAAAAGTGGCTACTTCATATCACAGCAATAGAATTACTACCTACTCGTGGCTCAAAATTCTAATGCTAAGGACTGTATGTAGCAGAAACCATGGTACTTATTAGCACAGACACATGAAGTCAAGGAATACAAGTTTTGCAATAGATATACCAGGGAGTGCAGAATGAATGTGAAAGATTTAGAGGTTGACACATGACAGAAAATCAATGATTTACTGAGACAGAGGGGTCTGAATATGTTCATTCCCACCATGAAATTACTAAACATCTGTGCTTCTGGAAGCAGCATTTCATCTATGAGATCAAATAGGGCAACGAACAGCACTAGTTGGGGAAGACATAAATTTCCAAAGTCATGTATCCTCAGAAGAGCATGCCATTGAAATGCTAAAAGCAACAGAACTATAACCACCAAATACATGCTTTTGGTTTTGTTTTTTTTAAAGAATGCAAGACAGTCACAGGTGGCATTTTTTTCAGAATATGATCACCGAAGAATCAACAATACATCAAAAAAGGCTTTTCCTACCAGCTGATTTTGGAGTGAATTTGTCCCTGTTGGCTGCACATACTGCCAGTAGCCTGTATCCAAGATCCAAGTCAAATCCTTGCTGAGCTGCCACTCGACTAACCACCTGCAGAGGGAAAGAGAGAAAGCTTCATTAGGGGTTACTTGAGCTGTTTACAAAGTGACATTAACCTGCTTATCAGCACTAATGTTAGACGTCTGAATGTGCTGCAAGAGCACAGTACAAACATGGTATGAGGCAGTGCTCCCCAGCAGTTTCAAACACAAGCAGAGCAAACTGAACACAGGAGTATTCTGGTGATCCGGTTATTTGACCACTCGTCAGAAGGAAAGCCTGGTAGTTCCATGAAAATCGGAGAGACAAGGCCAGCAGAAATAATGCAAGAGCAATGTATGTAAGGATTGTATAGAATACACCTTATTGTACTTGAGAAGCGAGGAGGAGAAATCCTCAGTCACTCTCTGTTGTACAGTTCCTGGCCCTGTTCCCAAGGGCAGTGCCCAGGTCCTTTAGGTGAAAGTGCCCGCTCCACACTGCTGGGCAGGGTTGTCCTACGCTGTGCTGTGTCACAGCTGCTGCATTTCAACAATACTCTATTGGGAAGCACATTTACTGCGGTTTTAGAATAAATAGGCCTGTGCAAGAAGCATTTGCCAAACATTAAATTAGGGAAAGACTGTTGTTGTTGACTGATCTGGAAGAACTAGCAAAACCAGGCAAATCGAAGACTGGAGTTAAGGATGAAAAGCAGTCAAATGTTTCTCCAAGCCAGCAACTCAGCTATCAGCCAAGAACGTATCCTCTTTAAAATCTGCATAGTACAAACACAATACCACAGTCATTCTGCCAAACGATGCTAAAGTTATACACAGCACAGCTTTTCTATTGCCTTCTAGTGGCGCATGATGACTTCAGACTCAGAGGCACAGATAAAACAGATTATTCTTAACAGGGCCATTACTTCTTTGCATTAAAACAATGGTGAAGGAACAGCACAAGAAACAGAACACCATTTCCCGAAGCAAAAGAAAGTCCCTATCTTTAATAGCTTACAGTACAAGAAAATACCCTTTCCCCACCCCTTTCTTCATCTGAAAGCTTCTTTCTTAAATGAATAACACTGCAATTATCTGTGTCCAGAACTGCAAAAAGCAACAGTATAGAACAGTGTGAAGAACTAACATATGTGATAACTTACAAATATTATTCTTACAAATATTATAACTTTTTCCAAAATATCCACTTTTCCTAATTAACAATTAAGAACCAAATTTAGTTCTTAAAAAAAAATTAACGTGGATGAAGTTCCCAGGAAGATGTTTTGTTCTATTTGCTCCTATTAATGTAAAAATTACAGATTCATAAGACTTTATCAAGTGGGAGTGTTCTCTCCCTAAATTTAACCCTTCTGACCTCAAAACTGAGAAGAGAACTTCAGGGAAAAGAAATGAAAATTGAGGATAAACAGTACATTAATACACACCTACTGTTTTATCACATTTCTTTACAATTACAACTTTTAGATAGAAAAGTAAAAAGGAATAAAGTAAAAGAAATAATGTAATTATTTTTGATAAACCAAAAACCATTTCGAACTTGGTAGACCAGCCTTTAATCCTTTACACTTAGAAGTCCAGTTGTTAGCATCCTGGCTAAGACTCTGGGTCCAAACTTGCAAAAATAAGAAAAAATAAAATAAATTACAATTAAAAGCCACCCAGAAAACCATTCAAAAACAGAAAAACAAGAGCATAACATGATATGCCATATTTCATTCTAAATTAGCAACAGCAGTGAAGACTGGTGGGCTGCCATGAGATCCGGAAGACACTTACATACTTGGAAATCTGTTCTCCTTTTCTACTTCCAGTATCACTGTATTTCAGCCACCCAAAAGTAGATATTAGGGAAGGGATGAGAAGAAAACAGACAAAAAGCTTTTCTACAAAACCCAAAACACCACCTTGCAAAAGGCTTCTGAGAACAATGTCTCATTAATGTACAAACATTTAAACTCCTTTACCCATCATCCATTGCACCATCACAGAGAAATACATTTCAGAGAACCACTCAGGTCTGTAAAACAATGGAGAAAGGGCCCTCCAATTTTCTGTTTTGAAAAAGCACATGATCATTAAACCACTTATTGTGAAACTGGAGAGGAACGAAGGCAGATACACCTGCTCATCAGTGAGCACACAGTAACTCAGGAAATGTATTGGCTGCTTGTATGCTTGATTCATTTTAAAACATGAAGCTACAAATCCCGAGACCGTCCTAGCCAGAGGCCAAATCACTACTCTCAACTGACATCTTGCTAATTATGGACAAATTCTACGAAGTAACTCAGGAAACAGAGAGAACTGTAAAACCCACAAAAGCCAAGTTCTGCTTGCACTGTTTTCGCTGAACTGATTGCAAAGCCTTGGTCAGTGCAGTTCTAACCACAGGCTGACGCCTACCTTTCTACACTCGCACTTCGCATCAGGTTCCTTTTCTTAATTTCCCTGCCAGAGGAAGCAGTGCCACGAAGCTCAGAGGGGCGGAGAGCAGAGCTTCCCAGGCGCCAGAGCGTGCAGCCTGGGGCTGACCGCACCCTGCCGGGCACAGCACGGCCTGCGAGCACCCACCTCGGAGCAGCTGAGACAGCGCCCCAGCAAACACCACAAGAGGACGAGCAGGAGAAGGCAGAATCTGAACTTGAGAGTGTGCAGAAGTCAGCCAGTCAAACTATCACTTCTTCAAGCAAAGTGTGAGGGAAAACAAATTGCAAATTTGTTTTAGCAAAAAAAAAAATTTAAAAATAATAACCTTTGAGAAAAAGTGCTTCCACTGACAAACTGCACAAAAAGCCCCTTCTTCCTCTCAAAAGATAACAAAACACAGAAACTTAGTAGAAAGCAGATATTTCTAATAAAATTTCTGTTTTGCCAAGAGTCATTTTCCACCTACAGTGTTCTTGTATGCACTCCATTAAATGCAGAAAGAGGGTCTGTTAAACAAACTGGTGGATGTGTGCTCAAGAGGGCTTTCTCTGGTCCCTTCTGCCTCCGCTTGGTCAACACGAAGAGGGCAGTAGAAATCTATTTTCTTTACAAGGAATGGTTAGGTCAAAGGTAAGTGCTTACAACATTGCAGAATGAACTCATGGTTGAACACATGGTGCCAGCTGCATGTCGCCTGAATTTTTTTAACAAGGCTTACAATTTTTTGCATTGACTGTATTTAGAGTTTTTCTTTCAACTGTGATAGGTTAAAGACTGACTTTTATTTCAAAATTAAGGTCAGTGGAACAGATCATACCTCCCTCCCAAGACCCTGTTCCAGGGTGTCTACAACTCAAGTCAGACATTGCTCACTTGGTACTCATCAAACTTTCCTCTGTATGCAAGGGACCCTGCGGCTTTTTAAATAGACGCTGAGAATTCTCAGAAACAAGACGACAAATGTATCATAGGAGTATGATCCAGAAAACACAAAGAAATAGCTACAAGACATTTGGTAAGTTTAATATATTCAGGTCAGCAGACCCTGATGAAATTTACCTTTGAGTGCCTCAAAGGAACTCGCCTGGACAAACAGTGTAACTGCTAATGATTATCTTCAAAGATTCATTCAGGACAGAGAGCTTGGAGATACACCAAATCTGGTTTTAACGTGACTCTCAGAAAGTACAGGTATCCAGACAGACAACAAAGCAAAGTATTAAAGAAGTACTAAGTGAGCAGTACAGAACGTCATCATGAATCCATTAGCACTGTGCAATTTCCTTCTACGACAAGTTACCATATCCTAACTCTAATACGTCTTTTGACACTGCCTTATGTAACACTATCATTACAAAGGAACATAGCCCAGGTGACAGCAGTACATATTTCACTCGATTATTAATTACTAGTCCTTTGTCAAATCATAACTTGTGCTTGTTACAGGTAATTCCTATGTATTTAGTCCTGACTTGGACAATGACAGAGTAAACTGCAAAATCTCTACGTGGTTCTGCAGGCAGAAGAGTCTGCAAACACTTAACACGGCAGGGTAAGAGTTTAAAATTATCTTTACATCCTGGAAAAATGTTGCAAAAATGAGACCAAAGACACACATGAAATACTAGAGAACAGAAAGAAAAATCAAATGCCTAAATAGAAAATTAGGAACAGACATTAATCTTCTCAGTGTATACATGACTCACTGGGAAAATGTTTGAGGTAGTAAAGATCATCAGGCACTGGAACGAGCTACCTAGCATTCTCTGGATTTTGGAGGGTAAGGGGATTTATAGTAGACCATACTTTATCTGTATCACAGCCCAGTTTGGAGAAAAAGAGTAGACAGCATGCTCCCTTAGGTCTCTCCCAAGCCAATCCTCAGTGATTCCAGACACGTGCTGCTGACTGGAGCCATCCAGCTCAGTCCGAACCCTGTCCCAGGAATTCTACCACATTTGAAATCTCCTGTGATTTCAGTCTTATTCAGGTACCAGTGTGGATCAGATGGGATCAAGGCAACAATTTCAATAATCCACTAAATGTTATGGCTAAGTGATTATGATACCATTTGCAAACATACTCTTTCTCTAACCGCAAATTCAAATCCAGCACATCAGCAAAAATTCAGACAACCTGTAGCTGGCACCACATATTCAACCATGACTTCATTCTGCAATGCTGTAAGCACCTACCTTACTTGACCTAACCATACATAACATAAAATTCCATTGAAAAGTAATTGCATCTGCAATTAATCTGCATTAAAAGAAACCCCAAACAGACATAGTTGCCGGTACCACAATCATAAATTGAGATCATCATTCTTTATCATGGGTGAGAGAGGTGCTTGGCCAGCCCAAGGTTCAACACTTAACATTTTTCTATGTTATTTTACAATAACATTTCAGACAGCTAGACTTTATAAAAGCTAGCCTATTTTCTACACACACTTGCAGCACCTAGCTTTTATTTTAATTTACATATGGCACTAACAACTATTTCAAGCCGTTTTTAAATGAACATATACCCTATCTGCAAACAAACATTATTATAACATCAACTGTCAGTAAGAAAATCTGATCACTCCAAACCTCTGAAATCTCTAATCTGAATAATTCAGATAAACAGCATTCATAAAGGAGACACTGCATTCACTGTCTGTGACTCAGCTCTGCAGAGTTCCAGATGTCTGAACTCTCAGGGTCATTGCCAGTGAGAAGAAAATGACGGGAGTGAGGTTTTAATTACATGAAAAGCAGACAGATTTTGCTACCAGCATCTTTTCTTTGCTGAATTTACCTGCAATACTTTTTGCCCCCCCCTCCTTCCTCCTTTTGCAAGGCTAAGGAGCTTCACCACGGAGCGTCACTCCCTGCCCTGCTTGTCATCACCCCACGAAGTACTGGAACAATGCAGCTCTCAACCTAACAGCCCTGTTAATCAAGAGAGCCACATGACTGCTTATTTCTAAACTCCCTTCCCATTATGTTACACTTTCAATGAAACTCTTAACTAGGAGCAGTCAAGAGCACCCCCCCCTGCTGGCATCAGAATGAATTTTACCAATTCAATTTGCTGGTTGCTCAAAACTAAAAAATGCCAGCTGATTGCTAGTTCAGACGGCTCCGTGTTCAGCCACTTGTGCATACTTGAAATTATCTGAATGCAGTTTGAAGACTACAGCAGAAATTTTGTAATTAGAATTCTGCAATGTAGATGGTAATTTTTCCCCCTCAGTAAGACACAAAGATCAGATAAACAGGAAGCAAATTGAGGAATTTTGCAACATGAATAGTGATCTGCCTCAAACAGAAGAAAAAAAAAAGGGTAGGAAAAGGAGGAAGAAATCTGTGATCTGAAGTCTTGATCTGATGAGACTCTTACACTCCAGTTGCAGAAGGGCTGCTTCAACAATAGAGACAATCAAAGCAAGTCAGAGAAGTTATGTGTATCATTAAGTAGTTTCTTGCCTTTGATGCTTGAAAACAGACATTAGGTAGGTTCTGCAAATGTAAGAGACTTTACAGAACCCTTGTATTCAAACTAGATTTTTCTTAAAATTTATTTCCCACTCTATAAGGTGGATAAGGGCCATATTTTCCAAGTAAAACAAACCAGCATGCCTGCCACGTACTTGACACTTCCTGCAACAGTGCCGTAAATCACGGAGAGTAAGGGTATCTCCTCCTTTACATCCTCCTCCTCTCTGCATGTCTCTAACAAGCACAAACATTGAAGAGAAGGTCACTATACTCAACCCCCTCCACTGAAAATTTTCCCAGAGGAAAAGAGGCAGGGATTGTGCTTTAATTAAACCAGCCGATCACTGGGTCACTGCAATACTGCTGACACCCGAGTCCTGGCACACCTTGAACAGTGATTCGGATGAAACATACACCAGTCATACGAAGAAAGTGACAAGGGAATTCCGAAAGCACTTTACTTCGGAAAGCAACACATCTCGAAGAGTTTTAAATAATGTTACCATTTCTGCAATGATCTGTTCCGTTGGCCTTAATTTTGAAATAAAGATCATCACCAGGCTAACAAAGTTTAGGTAAAAAGGGCTTTAGGAGACCATGACGTGAAAGGACAGGCAGTACGACCGAGTTATTTGGTAGCACTCTGAGCTGCTCCGAGCGGAGTGTTCTGTGCCTGCTGGCTGTACCCTGGCAGTACAGCACGTACACAGCCCCGGAGCGCTGCGCTGCGCTGCAAACACAAAGCTGTGTGTTTAACAGATGCCTGGAGAGGATGATGGGAGCAGAATTTCTTCCCCGTGAACTTTGTGCTCTGGAAATCTTGGATACAAAGAGTAAATGTAACATTTCTAGGGCTCTCACGGGCAGCTTGCAACCTCCCATTTTCTGGGTACAGATATGCTGAACAAACTCTTCCATCTAATTAATCACATTCAAATTCTAATTTGTTTAGAAATCTGATTTTTGGAATGTCACAGGTTGATTTTTGATTCTGTACTTGTCTGCATTAAACAGAAGGTAATGCAGCAGCAGCTGCATTTGTCGTCTGAGGCATCCCGTTATGGAAACCTCCCATAATTCAGATACGCCATTCTTGTGTTTTTTTTATTTTTTAACAGGTATGTCTTTTTTGAACCGATTATGTTCTCCATAACATATCGGACAAGCTAAAATAGATTCCTATATTATAAAACTGAGAGCAGTTAGGGTTTTTTTCTCCTTAAAATGATCTAAAATAATCTCAACAGTCTCAATTCCAAGATTTTCTGAAGAGAAATGCAATTCAAAAGATTACTGTACTATTGTATCAGTATCATTGAAACATGAACGTGTTGCAGATACGTCCACCAGTTCATCATCAATGCTTGTTATTTCAGCAGCTCCCATAAGCAGTACAGAGATGTAGTAAGAACTACAAGCAGCAAAAAGATTTAAATAACATCCATAACCTTTAGATGAAGTGCAGCTAGGACCACAGCTTTGTGGTTTGTTTGTTTGCTTGTTTTAATTTAAAAAGAAACATTTCTTTCACAAACACAGGTAAGTTTCCCACATCTGATGACTGAGGCAGACCCACTATTTGGAGAGGAAAATCTAGAACATTAAGATTTGGAGGGAAGAGGAGGGAAAAGGGAAAGCATTTTTAATTACTATTTCAATGACTATTTCAGGATTGTTTTTTGTGGACAATCTGGGATAGGAAGTCTTTGAATCTTTTGGACGCAGAGAGACCCACATCCCAACCACAGTGGTTAGAGACGGCAGCTTTCACTAGAGAAGCTCTCTTACAGTCAGTGCTTTGACCAGGAGTCAGCTCAGGTAAGCACACCCCACTGACCTAAACTCCTCCTACTCTCCAAAACCATTTGCTGCTGGATTTTAATTTCTTAGCTGAAGCCCCTAGGTACAGCTACAGAGTAACTGCACACAGCTTTGCTTCTCTCACCCTTTTATTTCTTTATTGGACACACTGAAGAGCCCGGAATAATGATAAACTTGGTGCCTTGTAAAGCTGAAGCACAGCAAGAGAACAAGGCAGTGCCTTTATGGTCCTTTGCTGAAGACAAGTCTGTAAATCTGTCCGTTTTGCTCTCAGCTGTCTCCTCATTTCCATTTTTGCTGCAGCACCAACACAAACATTATCCAAAGCCTTCAATAAGATAATTTACATGTTAAACTGCTTGGCAAGAGCTGACCCATGGGATGAGACTACACTGGACCTGAGAAGAGGCAGAAATAAATTAAACAACCTGGGCCAAATGCTGACTGAAAGTAATTTGGATTGCAGTCTACTTTGAAGCATTCTTTCCTGAAAAGCTTGTGAACAGTATTTTGCTTTTGTCTCCCATACACAGAGATACAATTTAATTACTGTGTAACTATTTGCTAAACATTACTGTTAAACATGACTTTTAGTATCCTCATGGATTGGGAAATGGTTAGGAGAAAAGTTAACCTGGAGGTGATTTAAGTACTTTGATTTCTTTGCTTGACTGGTATCCAATTGGGCCAAACTGGGGCTAGTTTTTAACTGCTGTGTAATAACTGAAGCTGTTTCTTTCAGGAGACTGTAAGGTAATGCCATTTACAATACATTTTTAGAGATTTATATTCTTAAATTTATCAAGACTATCAGCCTTGCCATAATGTAATCTAGTGCTAGAGTAAGAAATTTTTTCAATCCTAGTAAAAACACAACTATGTCTGGTTTGTGGAAAGTAGAGGCTGTTTTCATCAGCTCCCCATAACACTATGGAAGAAGTAGTATTATATACAAAAGAACACCATATTCACTGCCATTTCAATAATTTATAGAATCAATGATTTCAATTATAATTCGGTTTCTGGCCTACAGACTGTCTAATTGATTTGAAAATAACTACTGTTGAAAAAGAATACCTAGCTTTTCTTGGCAAGTTAGAAGAGATTTTATTGTCTCTGAGAAAGACCATAATTTGTTTGCAAATTTGAGTTCCATAAAAGCTGTTTAAGGGAACCTTTCCACAGCCTGTAGCTTACAAGAAACAAAACAGATTCAAAGCTTACCCTTTTATCCCTGACTTACTATTTATCTGTTGAAATGAGTATTTTTTATAAATTTTTATTATCCACTCACTTTGGTGATTTTCTGTAATGGTAAGCACAAAAAGTTAAGCTCTAGAATTAGTGTCTGTCAGAACGGTTTGAACATAATGACAATGCACATGCATCACATTTTGGCCAGAACAGGCACAGCTTTGGGGGCTTAGTTAATGAAAAAATATTTTCTATTTATAGCACAAGCCATTGATTTACCTATGTATACTTTTCTCTTCGACTATTTGCACTGCACAGAAATACTCCAGTTTTATTCATAGGCCTGGACAGCATTAGCCTAATTTCTTTATTGCAAAAAGAAATTATTTCACCTCTAAATGACTAATTATTTAAAGGATCCTACTTAACAAATGCAAAGTATTTAACTACCGAAATGAAGTTTACATACCTTATTAGGTACCTCTCTGGCAAAATTTAGCTGTTGTATCAAATCCTGAGTTTCTTCTTGAGATAAGAAAACCATTCCTATTACGTTCCATACAGNGCAGATTATTTCTAAGATCATTCCTCTGCATCTATTCTAAGATGGGCAGCAGGAATAAATCCATCCAGGTGGTTATAAAGCGAACCAGTCCCAACACAAAGATGGTGTGTCAGGTAAACAGAACTACTTCTAAGAACCACTTCTTAAACGAAAGCTCAAGACTGTGAGCATATTTTTCCTTTATTAATAGGATTAAACCTAATAGGTTAATTTTTGCAAAAGACTATACATAAGACTTAAATGATGCAAAGAATCTGTTATACCCACTGTACCTATGTTATGCCTATCTGTGAAAATCTATTAAACTGGCTATTCATAACACAACGGATCTGTTCTGATGCTCTGTCATTACATCTGATGCATTTCAGCTTTGCAGCGTGTGAATGAATGGTTTGCACATTCTTGACAGAGCCTGCCCTTCTGCATTCATGACATCCTAATATGTTTCAGTTTGGATTAGTGTATATATTGTGTTATTCACTCGTAGGATATGATCGTTTCATATCCCTTGATGGTTCCAGAACAGTTTAACATACCACTTTTTCCCTGGTCAGAGAGTTAACAGAACAGAATGTCATAAAAATAAAAAAATAATTCTCAATACTCCAGAGGGGAAGCTTTATGAGCAAACGTTTTTACTATTTGTTGAATTTCCAAATAAAATGCCTCAAAGAACCACACAGTTCCAATGTTGTAATGATGGTAGAGATTATTTGCTTTTAAAAGTATATCCAAAAATATGGAAGGTTTAGGAGACTTAGATTTTGAAAGTCATTTTAAAGGCTGGCAAAATAAAACAATAATCCTGTTTCAGTGATTGAATGGACTTACATACTGACTTTTCAGTTTTCTTTTAGCATAATCCTCACAAAGAAGGACACTGGTACCTTGTCAGCATTAAGAAAAAATAGGCTACTGATAGTACAGAACATGCAGCTAAGCAAACTGATGTTAAATTTACTCACGATATTCCAGTATTTCAGCTACCTTTCACTTATTTGCAACTTTCTGAATAA
>VYZQ01000027.1:93112-108563 GCA_013400655.1 Mystacornis crossleyi
TGTGAATTTAAGAACAAAAAGCAAAAGCAGCTATCAAAATTTATATACAAAAATAAGTATGCTCAAAACTATAAATGCAGAAACCATAATTCCTTTGGAGCTAAACTGATTGATAATGACTGGTGAAGGAGCTGACCCACTTCTCCATGCCTATAGGACTTTTCTAACTCTGGTGTGTATCTCACTCTGACCCTTGAGATGGGATTTGGTGCTTTGGCAGATTCTGCCGGGCAATTCAGACTAATTTTGTCCATCTTAATGCTCATCCAGACATGCCTGCAATCACGTGTAATGAAAATGCACCATGGTGCTGAAGTGGGGCAAAGAGGGGAGTAGGGAAGAATGGGACCTGGAAAGAGAAAGGGCAGAGAGAACTGAAAGAGGTTACACTCCCTTCAATTTAAAACAACTCAAGAGCAAAATTACTGTGCTCCTGCATGTGGGGCAAAGAGCCTTCAGCTCCCAAACGAAAACTAATCACTAATCACAATCATTAAGAATGTAAATAGGATCCCTGGTCAGACACCCTTGACAGAGCATAACCAAGGGGAGACAAGGCTGGTCTCTGTGTGTTACTCAGTGCACAGGTACACTGCTGCTAGACCTAAATTTGAGAGCTCACTCAGCACCCTAAGACCTCCAAACCAGCAAGAGCCATTTGCTTTAATACATTGATAGAGCCTTTTTTACTCTAAACCCTGAGCAAGCTCTGTGACTGAGCCCGATCATGAATCTGTCTCTACTTCAGATCCCCATCCACCCAGAACTCTCCCTGGCATGCCCTCCACTGGCTGCCAGAGAGCTCATGTACAGAAATACAGGACACCACCCAGCAATACACCTGAAACATAGAAAATGACGTAACCTGAAACAGGTGGTTTCTCTATCTTTTATTTTTTTTAGTCAACTGTGATTATACATACCTTGCCCTATCCATAAGCAGCCATACTCGATATATTAAAAACTCATCTGCAATCAATATTCAAAACAAATGGTCTTTTTCATGAGGATAGAGGGAAGTATTGAGCTATTTTCTGTCTTTTGGGAGTGTGATGTTTGTTTATCTGGATATGGGTATAGATAGTTCAATTCTCTGCAGTCCCTTTCAATATCAAAGATTGTTTTATTTATCAAAAAACTAAAAGGCTCAAGCTGTGCACTTTGTATTCAGATAATCCCCCCCCTCCCAATTTATTGTTTGTGAGATTGAGAGATCTCTAATTAATAGAATTATCTTGCACTTACATGGCTCATTCCATCAGAGGTTTTATAAATATTTTATTAGGCTCACATTTTGAGAGGCACTAGATATACTGAGAGAGAGATTAAGACCATGTTAGCCATTCCTACTTATGAAAAACAGAGTCACCTTTGCCCCCTTTGTCCATTGCAGCTTCTTTTTCAAAAGAAAACAGTAAATACTGAGCAAAGACCAGCACCTCTTTAGCAGATGTTTCAACTTCAAGAAAATACTGGGCAAGATCACATGCTAAACAAATGAGAAAAAGAACAAATAAAAAATATGAGCATCACTGAACTGCAAAAAACCCCAGGAGGTTCAGTTATAAGCTGTAAGGAAACAAAATCTGTATTAATGCAGATTTTCATGGATGCTTCTCTCATACACTTCTAGTATTAAGTGCCTGTATAATTCAGTACTGATTTCAGAAAAGGTGAATGCCTGGTAACTGAGCAGCCTTGTTCTGCTGCCTGGATCTCCTCTTCCACGAGTTTGGTGAGGATAACTGCACACCTATATGCATGTGCTGGAGCAAAGGAAAGATACTTGGCTTGTCCACTAGTTTTACAAAAGTGTAAGAAATGCATTTAACATCTGATCCTCAAGAACTATACACAGAAGCCAGAAGAGCTAAAACAAGAATCATTCCTTAACTCTGCTGATCAGAACTGCAACAGTCTTCCAGCTCCATACCTTTCAGATCTATAGAACTGCAGTGCATTTATAATATACTTGGATAAAACTTTATGTTAAGTAAGGGAACATGCAGCAAATTAAACTTCTTTAGTCAAAACCTGCTGTTCCACCCCACCCTCCCCTGCCCAGGAGGAAACTGTGACTTGGGATCGGAAGGCTGTGATCAGATCTGACTGAAGATGGAAACGGGGCAGACTAATGGCAGTATGTTTTTATGTTCATCTCCTGATTGTTGGTCCAATCTTTCTACCTTCCTTACCCCCAGCACCTGGATTGCTATCACGTCAGCTGAGAGCAGTGGGAACAGTAGGGTTTGCAAAGACTCCAAATAATCAGAAGGGTCAGAATTGTTTTTCCTTAAGCACTCACAAACTGATTTTATGGGATAAAAGTCAAAAGACAAAGGTACAACTCTTTGCTCTATCCCCAAGGCCATGTAAGGCTCTAATCTGTCTTTAAATTTGCAATTACAGCTCAACAGAATTACGAAATCAGTTTGCCTAACCAGTTCACTTGCTCTTCTTGGCAAGTGAAACAACCCATTTTCCATTAGTATCTCCCTATCATACCATGCTAACATGAGATGTCTCTCTGTGTGACTACAGCAACAATGCTGAGCCTTATCATTCCAGCAGATATTGCAATGACACAGGAGCTTTCTTCTCTAATGCCCTCGTGCTTTTCAGTCAGTAGTTTCAGTCCTAAATATCTCAACATATCAAAGAGTTAATTTGCTCAAAGCAGTGGCCATACTCTTTCTGTTAGCATACCATTGCACTATTAGGATAATGTTTAATTATTACAGTAATATTTACGTAAATTGGTAACGGATTTTATTGTTTAAAATAGGCTTATTTGTTCTAGACTTGTTTACCTGCTGTTGTGACAAAAAAGAAATATCTACTTTCACAGTGTGTTTTAGTAGAAGACTAAGTGAAGGACTCAGGCGAAGTGGGGTGTCTACATGAATATTTCAGTTTTATGAACCATTTCGTAATTTGAGGTACATATCACAGCATTATGAAAAGTCTGGGTTGGTGGTTTTCTTTCATGTAGTTCTTACCTTATCAAGGTACTTTAAGAACATTAAAGAAGTATCACATCATCCCTTTACTGCAACATTATTGTCAGTAGTGCATACCACCCAAAAGTATAAAGTGAGTTGATGGCAAGGGGAAAAAAAAAAAGCACCAACTCCTCTGATTTATGCATTGAATCAACTTCTAAAATTTAACTAAAATAGATATATTAATTAATTTTCTAAATTTGAGGAGGATAAATTCACTGATTTTGAAAAATAACCAATAGTCTTCAGTATATCCAGTTGAACAGCAGCACATTTGTTGGACGTATTTTGTACTCTAATTAATTTTTTTTACTCATTTGAGTAATTTACTTACTCACTGAGCTTTTTGTAGCACTTTTAATCAACTGATTTAACCTTTATTATTTTAATCTCTTAATCTATGCAGAGATAAAATCTCAAGGTGACTACTTAAAATGACGACTACACAAACTGATACCCCTGCGGAAGATGTAGAATTCACATGACATTCTCACAGGTCCTATCAGCCAGCTAGGCATTACTGAGATATTTGCAAATCAAAAAGAAAAATGCTTCCCCAGACAGTTTTTCATTTACAAAACTGCCCACAGCACCTGCTGGGTAACCTGCCCACATACAATGTGTTACAGCACAGAGGCAAGAAGGAGTGAGCACCACCAGTGAAGAGACTTTCCTTCAGGAGATGACAGCAGAGGTCTGCACAGCTGGAGGCTCTTGGTATTAACAATACTTTAGCCACTACAACTTCTCAGAAAACACCTGATTTTACAAATGGTAAAAATGGTAAATGGTCCTTATGTGCCAATGCTCTCTAAGCCATACCTCTATGGATTTGCTGTTGCACACAATAGCAGCAACTCGAGTAGCAAGTGCATATGTAAGAAGGATGATCAAGAAATGGCAGGACAGAAGTCAGAGATGTCACCAGCTGTGTCACATTGTCGCTGTAGAGTTTGACCCAGCTGCTGAGAAAAAGAACATCCTATGCTCATCTGACACCAAGGTGACATCATGGACTCAACTTGCAGATGTCTAGAATTTTCAAATATTCATCCTTATTTACCGAAAGACAATTTGTTTAAAATTATCTTTTGGTAAATAAGGTAAAACAGGCCAGATTAATTTGTTGGACAGAAAAGAATAAAATTATACTAAATCCTATGGGTACTGGAGGCTTTCTGTGTGAGTTTAAAACATGCGTTTTCCATTTTGAAATGGAAATACTAAGGATACTAACACGACTAATATTAAGAGTACTAACAGCCCAGCCCTTGAGTACAGGTACTCCAGTAAAGCAGCAGAACTGGGAACGGGAAAAGTGAACCTGCCACAACTTTACCAATCTGCCTCACAACATGATGAGTTATATTCTGCCCACTGGAATCTTGTCAGCTAAACAAATCAGCGAAATCCTGTAAACTACAAGAAGGTGCTTTCTTCCCCCTCCCCAGCAGAAGTGCTCCTAGCAAATTGCCTCTTCGCTCTTTCCCTTTCAGCTTCCCTACCAGGATGCAGGCTCTAACAGAGCAGGAATGTTGACTGATAAGTCTCTAAATGGACTAGAGGAGCCAGGAAAACTGGTCTGCTGTAAGTTTTTCCTAAACATACTTAAGTCTAGCAGAGGAATATTCCAACAAACCGAGCAGAAAAGCAGACAAAGGACTTGTGGTTGTAGGCCTCAGAAAAAAAGATACGAAAAGAATGTAGCTACTAAGACAGCACTGATGGACCATTCAACCAATAAACTGTAACACTCCAGGCCCATCAAACGTCTTTTTATGGAAAAGGTCTTTTCCCCTTTAGCCTTGTTATTTCATATTTAGCTGCTAAAACCCCCTGTAACATTTATATAGAATACCAAAAAAAGTATATTCTAAATAAATGCACTCTTTATAAGAATACTTCTAATTTTCAAAGTTCTTCAAGAATGAAATTTTCCTGAAACTACTGTGGGCAGTTTTGTAAGCACAAGCAAATGAAAAAAAAGTATGGGAAGCATTTTTCCTTTTATTACAATCTCTTCAGCTGTAATTTCATACCAGTCCTTGGTAACCAGTCCAAAATATACTACAAATGACATGTTTAGGACTGCTTAGCATTTACATGAGTCTGCAACAATAACACTGAAGAGCAGAAGAATTAGTTCAAACACTTCAGCACTTAAAAACAGTTATGTAAATATACAAAGAATTCTATTTTCCCCTGAATTGCAAGCTACCAAAAACCTAGCTGCTGAATGATGAAAGAAATGGGCTTGCTTGTTTCCAATTTGAGCAAGAAAATATCAACAAAAACACACAGCAATTACAACTTCTAGCATCTCTCTCTGAATGGCTGGGTAGGCACTAAAAAGCATTGCTAGGCAGCAATTCAGCAAGCCTTCTGGAAGGAAAGAGGGGAGAAATGCTAATCAGTTTCTGGAAATCAGCTATGTGATGTGTGTCTCCAATTAAGTGGTGATCCGGCATCATTTGATGATATTGCTCAGTGTGCCCTGATGTACCATGACACAAGCAGCAGAAACAAGTTTCTCTGTTCCCACCATGATCTAATACTTTTGACACCAGAGAGCCTTTTCACACTTCCCCTTAACCTGTTACTAACATTTCAGCACAGCTTTTACAGAGCCTAACAACTGTACTCTGCACGGCAGGAAGATATCACACATTCTTTCTGAAAAGGGCGGCTTCCTTGTAATTTATATATAGAAAGATTTTTTTTCCATCTTCTTTGCAAGAATTTCAGAAGAAACATACAGAAACCTTATAAAACTGACTGACAGCAAACAGACACAAAAGGTAGAAGTCCCCAGATATGTAATAGCTCTAAGTTTTTTAAGCAGACCCATTAGAGTAAGAGTAGAGAGATGTTACCCAACCCACTGCTTTCCCCTGGTATTTGCTTCTATCACCTAACAAAAGCAATGGGCAGCGTCTGGTTAAAGCCACACCTCTGGACTGCTATCAAGAATGCTATAAGAAACCCAGTCAATTCTTTACTGGGATTTTCTATGCAGCAGGAGCCAAGCCGGCTCCTTTAGAAGGCTGTGCCTGGGCAGCAGGCAGCAAGGAAGCAATCAAATTCAGCTCTGTGCCTGCCCGAGCCAGCTCCTGCTGCCCCACAGCTTCACGGTGGACATCGTGTCAGAGCCACCTGAGCCACGAGCCCTCAGCAGATAAACAGATTATTACTGCGGCCGCAAATATGGCAGGGGATTCTCACGGGCTATCAGATCTTTGCTCGGCACAAAAGTAATTTTGTGGTTTTGTTTGCATGGACAAGGACTTAAAGAAAAAAGCCTGTGCCCTGATCCAGCTTCCTTCAATGTACCCTGAAGAGTCTCCTGTGTCATGACAAACTAATTGCACGTGTTAAGGAAAGCCTGTTACTTTGGCTTTTTCCACTGTACATCAAAAAAGCTATGTTTGATTTTAAAGCACACACACTTACAAATACTGAGGGAATCAGCTACAAAGAGACCACACAAGCTGTTCCAGCCTTCCACAGAAGTCTGGGGTTTTTTTAAGCATAAATACACAGCCACCTCTTCAGTTTGCCCTTTCATCTATTCTGAAACACCTCTTAACACACACTTCATTTCCTAACTAGCTGATCATATACAAGTTTTGGGTTTGTAGCTTTAAAGCACTAAAAAAGATGAAGGTAAAACACAACCTTGATCTCGGAACAGAAGTCAGCAAGGATATTGTGGGTGTCTCACAAGTCACAGAGCTGGGAAGAAAGCAGCATGTCCTGACCCTGTGCTGAAACCTGATCTAGTTAAAGAGGCACATGGATTACCATTTATAGCATTTCTCAGGGGCTGGAGTGAGGGGCAAGGAGGGTGGCAGACAGCTCTCAGTCTGGCTGCAGGAGCCACTGGCTGCCAGCAGGGTTACAAAACCTGCAGATGCCGGGCGCCAAGGAAGGATGGTTTTCCTCCCCGTTGTTGCAGTGCACC
The DNA here is from genome assembly GCA_013400655.1 of Mystacornis crossleyi. Taxonomy (NCBI): domain Eukaryota; kingdom Metazoa; phylum Chordata; class Aves; order Passeriformes; family Timaliidae; genus Mystacornis; species Mystacornis crossleyi. Next base: position 100,076 of record VYZQ01000027.1, read on the forward strand.
TTCCACACTGCTGCTGCCTTAACCACCCCAAAAGCACGTGTGTGCTCAGGAGAACAGCAGCACTGTTTGTTCACAGTCTAGGAAAAGAGGATGACAGACCAGACCCGGAAGAAAAGGCAGACACAGTTTTGTCTGACCCCGCAGTTAATCCCAGATTAAGTGAGGATACATTGATACGGCCATGCAAGGTACTGCTTCGCTCCCAAACCCAACACGCACAGAGCAGTGTGCGGGCCAGTTCTCAGTGGGTGAACTGGAAATTACTCTTTCTAGTATCAGCCAGCTGATGACCTGTCTCAAAGAACAAGGTAAATGTCCTCAAGCACGAAATTTATGACCCTGTGACAGGGAGGTGAGCGTCTTCCAAAGAGGTAAAGTAAGTTTCTGTCTCTTTCTGCATTATAGCAAAGATAACAGCACAAGATTCTGAAACTATGAAAAAGCAAACAGCAGTTTTGATGCTACTTTCTTCAACAAAACAAATTTTAAAAAAACCCCAATCAGTCATTACTCTCCAACAAAACTACAAGTAATGCCACTCTCACAAAAAAAAAAAGCTTTCTGAGATATATTTTTGGTGTTCAGCCACTATCTTGGTTAACTACAGTTTGTCATGAGTTGAGAACAAGAATTTTCTTCTTATTTTTTTCCTCTTCTTTTTTTGGGCCTAAACAGAATGGAGGAACCATGAATTCACAAGCATTCCCAAGCAGGATAGCTCCTTTTCAGGCACTCTTTGAGCTCTGACACAAGCATGCCCCTGGTCTACCACAAAACCCCAAGCTTTCTTCCAGGATCCAAGAAAACAGAGAGTGTTACACAAATGCTGGGCAGCCTGACCTTCCTCCCTTCCCCCTGGCCTACAACACTGAAGAAATAGCCAAGCTGCGTATGCAAAACAGCACTATGTATAAATGAAGTTAGTGGTTTAACTGACAGAGTACCCATTACATATGCAAAACTATCTCTTTAAAACTTTAAGAAGTGTAATTTGATACTCTCTTATCTAATTAAAATAATATAAATTATGTACCGAAACTGACAGCTCTACAAAAAGGAACTGAGCAGCATCCTCCATTTGTCTCCACTTGATGTAAAGGTCTGTTCTTACAGCCAGAAGGTTAAATTGTTCTGCAATTTAACCTTCATTCTTCATCCTATGGGCTAGGATGGCCAAAAAGGACACCAATTTGTACCAGTCAAGGGCATGTTTTTTCTGAACCAGATAGTTGTTCATAAGAAACTGGGATGAAATCCTCAAACTCATATTTTCCTCAGGCCTTTAAAGGGCCATTAGATGCATTAACTTTCACTGCAAAGTGATGAAAGAGAGAGACACCACAGAGCGAGGCTGGATTATGACCAGCAATTCCACAGGAAAAGATTCCTATTTCTGCTCCTTGACCTATGAACTAGCTTTGTTTGATTTATTCTGAAATTCTGTCTTATAAAGGAAATATGGAGAGAAAAATCATCTGGTTTAGGTGTGAGCTGTATTCTTTTTTTATATCACCCAAAGCATCTGCATGGCCAGACTTGCAAAAACCCACATATTTTTGCATTAAAACACATTCTAGAAAATATAAACTTCCGCTAATATCTAGGCAAAGCTATAACAACATAATGATGGAGACTGATGAAACTAAGAGAAGAGAAATGTATTCCTACAGAATCAAAGAATCTATCAAGTTGGAAGGGACCTCTAGGTATCAGTAAGTCCAACTTTCTGCTCCCCACAGGACTACCTAAAATTAAGTCATATGACTAAGAGCATCATCGGAACGTTCCTTGAACTCTGACAGGCTTGGTGTTGTGACCACTTCCATAGTAGGCCTGTTCCAGCGACTGACCATCCTCTCAGTGAAGAACCTTTCCCTAACACCCAGTCTGAACTTCCCCTGACACAGCATCACTGCGTTTTTCTGTGTCCTATCACTGCTCACCAGAGAGGGATCAGCACTTCCGCTTGGCTGCTTCTCTTGAGGAAGTTGTAGTTAAAAGAAGTAAATTTAAAAATCCAGAGCTACTGATCCAGTACCACCCCCACACTTTCATCAGTTCCTTTGATTGAGGGTGCATGTGTCTACAATACAAATCTATCAGCAGAGAAATGCTGTGCTGCCTCAAGAAGCAATATGCACGTGTCCTAGGGCACAAGTAGGCAGGCAGGTTTTTAACTTAGCAACTACAAATAAAAAGCTAAAACCGCAGGACTGCTGTGACCTGATCTGACAAAGAAAACTACTCAGACAACAGTGAAAAATTATTTGGGAGCATTATTTCGTGGAATAACAAATTTCTGGTTATCCAGTGTAATTCAGAAAATTTCAACCAGTCTGGAGAGATGAACTTTGGAGCTCATCTCCTGGATCCAGAAGGGATCTTCAAAATATCTCTGTGCAACTTGCATTTATGCACCTGTTTGCTGCATGCATGCATTGATTTAGAGATAAACACTGGAAATATCAACATGAAAAATCATTCTCTTGGTCACCTCCTCTAAAAGGACTATTGCTATGAAAATTCTCTTAGGATTGTTGCATAGAGATGAGAACATATGTGAGGGGAGAATATACACTGCCTGCAACCCTAGACAGCAAAGTTCACTGAAAAGGGTAAAGCAGGGAAAGATGGTCTCTGCTCATCCTTGCCTTTGTAGTTTCACTTGGTTTTATAAAAGCATTTGCAAGCACAGTTACAGTGGGGAAATCTGTAAATGAGACATAATTCACTGAAAGGCAGTGGCATGTGAAGAGCCCTTCATCTTCACAAACAGATGCTTCTGAAAATTTTACCTCGCAAAGAGAAGTTTTTACAATCTCCATGCAAACTGATTAAGCAGCACTCTGAGCACTTGGAGGCATGCCAACCATCTGAGTTCTGAGTCTCCAGGCAGTGTAGGTCTCAGGTCAGCTACTGGATTAAAATCAAAACTGGCCCATCAGAACTGTGGATTACTGTGCTCAGAGCCGCCTGAATGAGGGCCGCCTGCTGTGACCCTCCATGGCCGAGCTGGCAGGATGAGCACCACTCTGCTTCCAGCTGAGACAGATTTCTTGAGTCTCCAGGCTGAAGACTTCTTAGAAAGGTGTGAGGGAAAGTTTGGCTTTTGAGGTTAATACAGCAGCTCTCACAGCAGATGTTCTCTTGAATGAGATTACATTGTCCCATTCCTTCCCTCTGAAGGGCAAGGACACTCATTAAGCAGCAGGTAACCGCATGCACAACACCTGCCACACAACACCCAACCCTCACTTAGCAGCAATGACCTCCGCCTTCAGCTTACCTGTTTTATGCACTGCAGCCGGTCATTGGTCTGCTGTATGTGCCTGTCCATAGAATTCATTTTGATTGTCTCCACTTTCTTCTACCTGAAAGCCATTAAAATCCCTCGATCTGCAAGACAAAAAGGAAAATAAAGATCACTGAACACGGTCCATACACTTCCACCACCTGAACAATCGAACAGAGCTGTTTGCAAGAAACCCCTGAGCACATTGTGAGGTAAAATAATAATAATCCCAATAACAATGACAGCCCGGCTTTTGCAAGGACAAGGGCATAGGGATTCTTCCTAATCTTCCTCTAAGAGAAAATACCTCCCATAAATATTACATGAATCAGATACAGCAGAGTATTACAGGGCCAAAAATAGCACAAAATGTGTGTCCTGAAGAAACTGGATTTCTGGATTGGAAATAAAAATTAAGGCTCAGAGTAGTGTTTGGAGTTCTAATTCATGTTGCTACAGCTGTATGAAATCATCAAATGAAAACTGGCAGCAAGTTACAGAGATCTATAGAGCAAACTCACAGTCCTCTATGCTCACCACCGATGCTCGCCATGCTGTTATGTTTTCAGATACAGCTTGGGATGCAGGGATGGCCAGAATGCCCCTCAAACTTGGACTGAGTGTAAGACTTGTACTAAAAGTACAAGTAAGGGTAAGCAAGGCTCTTGGTGTGGGGATGGTTTGCATTTCACCAGGCCTCTTCTACCCATTCACCCTCTCTGGCCTTGCCCTTTGATTTTCCTGTAGTGGCAGAACAGCAGATCATAAAGACACCATAAACCAACAACTAATCAACTGTTTCAGTCCATAATTCATCTTACTGAATGGTTTGCACTGTGACTTCTACTTATTTATATTTTGAGTACAACTGCATGGGACTCCAGCCTGTACTTAATAAGCTAACCAGATTTAAGTGCTTTTTTCTAGAATTCACTTTTCAGGGACACAGAGATGTTTCACACATATATATATATGTGTGTGTGTGTGTGTGTATACTCTGCTGTTTCAGTCACTTTCATGGCATCTAAAATCAAAAATAAAGCATAGATACTGCACATTTGGTATATGAGAAACATCTTTGCCTAAAATTTCCACATCCTTTAACTAGAGAAATTGGTACACTCTAAGAAGTTGTACACTTATATTGATGAACAATGAGTGGGCACAGAAATATATCCCCAAATGCCCTATTTATACCAAACTTTATAGTAGCATGAGCAAGGTCCCAGTCCTGCACAGAAACCTCTCCCTTACGAACCTCCTCTGTGGCACAGAGTGGTCTGTCATTTGGAGCACTGTTCATGAAAAAACTATTTTAACTATTTTCCACTGCTCAGCGACACATAAGAGACAGCAAATTTTTCAGATACTTTTCTGGTTAGAGAAGCTGGCTGTTCACCACTTCTGGTACACGACTCAACATCTCTTCAGTTAAACAATTCCAACACCGTCCATATTCAACCCCCTTGAGGGGAAGAATGCTCCCTGTGGTGGGAACCTTGACTACGCAGCTTTCACAATGAGACAGACTCCAGACCACGGATCTGCGCACATCCCACACACCCAAACGGCCAGAGATTTCTGTACCTTGCTGATAATGTTCTTCCATGGCTCCTGCTGGATTAGACTCAGGGGAAGAAATCTTTTCTGCTAGACAACTAAATGAGGTCTTATAACAGCAGCTCAAGCTCCTCACCTCCACACTCCAGACACAAGAGGGTTCAATAAAGTATTCCTGTCAATAAATTATAATACTTACGAAACAGAAGAACCAGTTTCACATGCTAGTATTATCTTTTGATTATGCCACTGCCACCTTCTCAATAGCAAATGCCATCCAAAGGTCTTCTAGCAAATGTAAATTGATATATTTTATTAAAAGCCAGTTACACAGTCTTATCTGCCAGTAAGACCCCCTAACAGACCTTAGTAGTCATGAAGTTTAATCTTTCAGTGGACAGCAGAGGTATTTATCAAGAGATAAGCTAGCCTAGACATGACACTACTTCAGCAGTGATCCATCTTACAAGCTAGGACAAATTATCTGCATTTTAATTGAACATCAGGACTGATGGAGAAGGGCATACCGAAAACAAATACATATACATGCACATGGATGTCTGCTGAAAAATTTGAAGACGTGCAAACTGAGGTACCTTTTTATTTTTAAGAGAGTCATGACATTTTTGAATTGTATATGTAATACCACCCTAATTAACTGCCTTACAGTTAACCATAAACAAAATCAAAGGTTGCTATCAGCTACCTGAACCACAGCTTACTGTTGTGCTTGTCCAAACTGTTATTTCTCCCTCATGGCACAGCTTCTCAAAGCTTGTCTGGAAAAGCAGAGGGGCAGAATACACGAAAGTAACTCACCTAACTGAGCAGGAACCCAACACGGCTCTTGGAGGGGGGACTGGGAGTGCAACCTCCTACTCTCCTATACAGACAGGGCACACAATTTCTGTAATAAGCTGATCAAATTCAGTCTCCAATATAATTCTGGTTTTAAAACCCAATGGCTCTCACTGAAAAGTACTCTCTGACTCTCACCCTTCCCCTAGTAGCTAGAAGAATTTTCACTTCCATGCTCAATTCCACTTGTTCTCATGTCATTAGCTCTATGGCTCCGTCTTTGCCCTGCCAGGCTCCCTCTGCCTCTTCCCCCTCATGGTGTGGATGGATGATCACCCACCGGCCTTTGCTGCTGACAGCTGCTACCTTCACAGCCCAATCTCATTTATTCTCTTCTGGCCAAGAGAAGCCCCTCAGCCCACTAACTCCCCTGGACAGTAAACATTTGTTGCATGAACCAAACAGCCAAAATTGTACCCATGAAGCCTCATCACATACAGTGACGTAACACTTTGTATTTGAAATGCCCTCACCGCCACAAGACTCATCTTTATCTTTCTCTCAGACACATTGTAAGAGCATCAAATCGAGTAATTTTTTTCAGCGAGCATACTGGCTTTAAATAATTTCTGCTACAAAAAATGCAGAGCTTATTACTGGGAAACCATTATTATCTGTAAATTACTCTTTCATGGCCCTCAGAAAGAATTAAAAGATTAAACTTGGAAAGTGAAAATTATCATACAGATCTGAAATTTCACCACGGCAGAATAAGCATTTTGACACCAGACCATTTTGGCTGGAAGAAAAATAACATCAGAATTAAATTTCCAGTAACTGTACCTACTATGTGGGTATTGCTGTACTCTGGCCAGGTTCCCCACATGAACATCCACCCCCTGAAATTTAAAAAAATGCCTTTTCTGTCGATCTCATGCTATTTTAAAAGTAGCAGCAAGATCACCTTAGTCGAAAATAACGGTACTTAAGATACAGAAAGGCCGTCAGGGCTGAATAAGAACAGACTTCTACTCGGTTAAGTGCTGTGCACTTATCAGGTCACAAGTGAAAACGACTTTGCAGGGTCCCTGGCTGGCCTGCGGTGTCCCTGCATTAGACAGCACGCTAAGATTCAAGCCTGCGAGCAGCTCAAGAGACAGCAGGGGATGTTGCTGATCAGGATTAAGGGTACTGGCAGAGGAGGATAGAGAAGGGAATTTTTCCCGGTGCTTTGTAACAAATCCCCTCTGTTTGGTGCACACATTAGGCAGGAAGGTTGTACACTACTGCTTTACATGCTAACTCCATCCAAAGGATAAACAAAAAAAGAAGTGTTCCCAGCACCTTCTGGTAATTCAACAATAAAAAGCCCCACTCCTCTTTCTCTTCTGAGGCAAAGACCCAATCTCCCTCTCTTAAAAAAAAAAATTATATGAATTATTCTTCCTTTTTCCCCCCCTTCTGGCATTGAGAGTTTATAGCCCTAGGCAGTAATTAAAGAGGCCTCAGTTACATATTTATGATGTCTCAAAAACGGAGAATGCTTTTTTTTAAAGGAACAGATGTATCAACCTGTTAGCCATTTTTTTTTTTAAACCCTAAACCCACTGAATCTTTTAAACCATTCCTACAAACCCCTCTTCCATACTGAAAAAAGAATGAAATTTTGCACTGGCCCTATGAAAGAGAATTTCACAAGATTCTGCTACATTCTGTGTTGGTTGACAGTTCAGGTTAGGAGACTGCAATTATTTTATCAGAAACTGAACTTCCAAGTAACACAATTAAGAGAACAATTTAGTAAAATGTGGTCCCCACCAGTTCCCAAGGCAGCCTGAACAGCCTCCTAGGGAGTGAAAAAAAAAGGAGAAGCCAAACATTGCACCACTGCTTCAAACATGTCAAAAACCATACAGCGTTTTCAAAGTTAGTGTGGATTCAGTTCTGCCCCGGGATGAGCTCTCCTCATGGCCAGAACTGCCATCCACAGTGAAAGCTCTGCCTCCCCTGTACCAATGGACCAGGGGAATCTGCTTCCCAGCGGTGAAGGGAGACCTGAATCATCACTGAAACAGGCCCAGCCTTCTCCCTGAGTTTAAAGAGACTTCACAAAGTGCCTTCTGCTCTTGTTCCCACAGGCTTCCTTCCCTCACTGCTGGGCAGAGATGAAGCTGGAGCGGAGCTCACTGGAAACATCAGCTGCTGCCCAGCCCCACCAGCCCCAAGCACTGCCACTGAGCCCCCTGCCACAGCAACAGGGTGCCATTCCTCCAGAAACCAAATTTTTAGCAAATAATCTTTCCACCAGAAATCCATTCTGAGGGCAGAGGAGGCAAGACAGCCTTTCCCAGGAGGCAGGGGAGGCTGCTGTGAGCAGTGCTCGAGGCCAGCAGCACAGCGTTACGCCAGGTCTCCATTGCCACAGGGGCCCAGCACGCTGCCAGCCACCCTGCGGCGGCTGCACCAGACAAGATCTAATTTGGAGGCACTTCGGACCACTCAGGGCAAGAAGGGCATAAATAAAAGGACACAGGAAATACCTTTATCAGTTAAGAAATTTTAACGGTAGGTGAGAAGGGGAAATGAAGAACAGTTCTTTATGCAAGGATTCAGCACAGCAGCTCTAAACATCCCTGCCCCCTGCCGCCACAGCACACGAGTTGGGTTAATGCTGTTTATTCAATCAGCTAAAAACTAATAATTTCCTGCAAGTCTCCAGCATGCTGAGGGTCCTACGAGAGGGCAGACAATCTGTATCTACGAAGTGACTCTGATGAAGCAACAAGCCAAGCGGGAGCGAGGGCGGGAGCGGCTGCGGCGGAGCGGGCCCGGGGCCGG
>VYZQ01000029.1:5255-24812 GCA_013400655.1 Mystacornis crossleyi
TTTAAAATGTGAATGGAGATAATTCTTAGAAAACAAATCTCCACCTGGTAAAAAAACCCCTAATTTATTTAACTGAATAATCCCTAACATTTAAAATATTTCAGAAACGCAGATTCTCATTTTATTATTATTTTTATTCTTTTTAAAGGCAGGAAACTTCGCCATGATTTTGGGTAAAATAGGGATTTCAACAGAGATTTAAAAATATTTGTCTCCTTGATATTTACGAGCCAGAGAGCAAATTTGCTTTTTTATCCCGAAGATCGCTCAGCCATCAATTTTTTTTTCACTAGAAAATGCAGAAACAAAACGTGTTACAGCAAGGTTACAAACAGAAAACTCCCTGCACTTTGTGTTTTCCTGCCCAAGAGGGAAGTGCTGTAAATCCTGTGCATTCTGAAGGAACAGGGAATAATTCAATAGGGCAGAGCCATATCCAGCCACCTCCTGACCCAACTGCAAGGCTGCCCCAAGGTGTTTTCATTGCCCAAACGTCATTTCTCACACAGCACCACAAATACAGATGCAGCTTTTAAGGGTGAAAATACATCACTGTCTCACAGAGAAATTTTAGCAAACTTAAAAAGCGTAATTTAACATTATTATTTATTCCAGTGTTTTTATACTTCTTACTAAAAGGGTATTTTAGCTGGCTGCTGCATCACCTAAATCAATATCCATGTGAGTTTTCCAATACCTTAATGTTCTAAATAAGTGCATTGCTCCACCACTTAGCAACTCCACGTCCACAGGAGTTGCCTGTTCCTATGTTCAGCCCAGCAAAAGGAACCAAAACTAGGGGATGTTTTTATTTAATCTCTTATTATTTCCTTTTTTCTCCTCAGAGAAAGGAGGCAAACTGTACTCACGACAGTATTTAACACTCCATAAATCTCGGGAATTCAGCATAATACGAACACAATGTAGCATATTTAAATTGTAACTAGTGCTGCATTACCCAGATCCATAACAGCAGACAGGGATTTAGTGCAAAGAGAAACCAATTTTCTTTAGTGCTTTAGTTACCTGATACCCCCATAACAGAATGGATTAAACACAACCAGTATTTTAACAGCACTTTCGGTCTAACTGCAAACACGGGGGTCTGGAGGGGCACAGATTTCCTCTATGCAGTAATTTTATTTTATTCAGCTGCTGATCTGCCAAGAGTTGAGGCTCTTTTGTCCCAAGAAAGCCTCTTGTTCCTTTGCCATCGTTTTCCAAAACAAAACAAAGGCAGCTTTTAACCCTAAACTGTTACAGAAGGAAATGTGATTATTTTTTATCCACTGCTAAGCTGAACTGCTCCTTTTGGAGAAGGCTTTGATCTGTGCTCCAGAAAGAGCCTCTCACCGAGCAACAGGTGAAATCTCAGCAGAAACCAGCTCTGAGAATGTTCTTCACCCTCCAGAAAGGCCTGGCTCTGTCTCAGCTGTTTCCCTTCCCTACCTGCCAGCCTGTTGTTCACCACGTTGTGCTTCTCCCAGAGCCACAGAACAGCCTGGTCCAGGCTTTTCACGGAATCCAGGGATTCTCTGGCCATCTCCTCAAAATGCTGAGCACAAGCCTTGCAGCCGAAGAAGTGCTGGATGTATCTCCTCAGGACCTGCAGCACAATTTGGGGGTTGTCCTCAAGCCCTACGAGACAAGTGACAGACACAGCTCCAGCACCAGGAGGGTGAAGTGGGGGAGAAGGAAAGGAAAAGTTGCTCCGTTTTTGTTCCATAGAATTGACACCTGGCTTCAGAGATCTGAAACAAATCACTTTTGTAACTGGAAGTTACAAATAACACATTTAGTCCGTATATCTGTGCTCAAAGTTATCCTGAACAACACAATAAAATAAAAGTTAAGTGGTCTCTAAGTGAAATGTCTCCTTTCAGGATATCGTAAAATTCGAGGGGAAAACCAAACTTAGTTAAATGAAAGCCAGACATTATTTTTATCAAGAGTATATTGTGAAATTGTTAAAAAATGCAAATTAACACTTTCTGTATGTCCCAGCTCCTGCGGAAGTAGAGACTTTCTCCAAGTTCTTGCCCAAAAACTCAATGAATATTTATATTATGCATTCACCACTATATTCGTGCCCAGGCCCTGAAGTTATGGTGACTTTGCTACTGAAAAATCAAGAGTCAAACCCCCTGTGGTGGCTGCTTGTCACCCCACAATTCTGAGGAATTAGAGACCACCACAATCTCATTACAGTTATTAATTCCACGTTTTTTTTTGGCAGGCTCTGAATGCACAGAGCAGCTGCTGAGCAACATTTGCACTTTCAAGAGTAAAGCAGGAATTTCTCCTAAAATAAACACCAACGTGTGATTCCTGCTGTAACATTCACACTTTCACACTAAAGATAATGCTGAAGAATCATTAATTCAGCAGGAAGATAAGGCCTGCACAGGTTGAGAACTTTGTGGCCTTTCTTGTGTCAGCAGGGAGCTCCTCACATCCCTAAGTGGCTTGAAAACCTGCTATAATTGGTTGAAATCCTAATGGTTTCATCTCTGTCTCAGAGAATTTCTGATTCATGCTTAATCGACCCAGTAAATTATGTCAAAACGTATTTTAAAATGTACTGCGTGCTACCACGAACACACACTTGTCAAATTAAAGACATTTTATGGTGCAGATTGATCAAATTACAGACTCCTGCTGCTGAACACCACCAGTAATTTACTATTGCTTTGTTTTCTTGGGGGGGAAAAAAAAAATCATCCTCAACAAAACCTGCTCAAACTATCGGAGCACTCATCTGTTAACAGATATGGGAAATATTTCAAGACTGTCATCAACACCTTTATTTAGGACAACAACAGGATATTCTGAAGCACAGCAGCAAAAAGAAGTCTTTAAAGCCCAAAAGAAATCCTAAAAAACAAACGATTTCTCCTCAGCCATTCAATATCTGTGATTGAACAGACACGTATAAATAAAAGCAATGAGATTGAAGCAGATTAAATTACTGCATTCAAGGAAAGGCCGGAAAATTATTTTGGAAGTTGAAGTGAATTTCAGGCAGAACAGCTTTACCATTTATACTGAAATATGTATTTAGAAGAAAAACCAACAACAAACACAACAGTAACTACGATGTATTACTGCCTTTGTGGAGAAACAGAGATTCATACACAAATTTAATTACATCTGTTCTCCTGTGCAGTGTTACACCCCTGGAAATGCATTTTGTGGGGAGATCTGTCATATTCAGCAAGAGATTAAAAAAGAATCCAGATAATTTATTATAAAATCCACGAGCTTGTCTTACTCACACCGACACATCCTGTTACCTGAAAACACATTTCTTGTAATTAGGTGTGCTCAGGAAATGATTTCTACAATGATTTTCCACATCCTTGGGTGTGAGCAGTTCTGTTCTGAGTTCCTTTGGATCCCTCCTGCTGCTCCCAGAGCAGGTTCAGATTTCCCCACTGAGCATTAAAACGTATCAAATACAGACCAATAAAATAATTTTATCAGCAAAGCCACAGCGAGTTCACCCAGAGCGCCAGGCCCTCGAGCAGAGGGGAAGACCAAGGCAAATACATCTGCTTTGGAAAGAAAACAATTGCAAAATGGCTCGTTTTGTTTGTTTTTCTTTTATCAGCCCCGAGATGAATCTTCTATTAACATCTGCCATGTATCATCGTGTAATCCTCCTTTTCTCTTCCCTCCCAAACTACTGCAATTCAGGGTAACCCTAATCTTTAAAGTGGACAAGAACCATAAAACCCTACCTGTGGTGGGAAGGATTAGGGAGTACATCATGCTTTTTAGTAGATGGGATTTAAACAAGCAATAAGGAGAGGAAAACCTCCCAAGACATAATCCCACAGTCTCAGACTGACCCAATTCTTTCACCATAAGAAGTGATCATCACATATCTGGCCCGATTTACAGCCAGGGTTAACTGTGCCAAAGAGTTCTCAGGTTCTACAATGTATTTGGAACTTCAGGCTCATGGTTGAAACGTGAAACAATTTAAGGTGCAATTTTGTGTAGTTAAATATTAAGAATTTTTTTTTTTTTTTCAGATTTTATCGGAGCGCTTTGGGGATAAAAGAGGGAATTTCAGTTAGGCAGGATGCTGCTGAAACAGCTCAAAATCATCCAGTACAAACCCCTCAAACTCACCAGGCTGTGAATGCACTAAATTGAAGAAATTCAACCTGCTGCCCCATGAACAGCAAACAAAACAAAGAGAGAAACAAAAATCAACAACAGGATGATCTGCTATCAAAAAATGCCTGTTCTGCAGGACAATTATTCAGATTTGAAGGATTTTCACCCTAATTGCAAATAATACTGGACAAATGCGTGTGTTTATAGTGTGAAATAATAAAATACTTTCTAACATACAATCAGCAACTCGTAAATTGAAAATTTCTCAGTTTTATGATGTCCACATAGAATTTTCATATTCCTTGGAAAAGGTATTTAAAAGGCATTAAACGAAAACTTAACAGAACTGTAACCAAATAAAACAATGTCCTGGCAAGAATAAAAACATATGAAGGCCAAAATATTAGCGTTAGTAATTCTATTTTCATTGGGTGAAGAAAATAGATTTTGTAACCAGCATGTTTCTTAAACAGGAATCATCACCAGAATATTAACAATCAGCTTCACAAGATGCTGCAAGTCTAAAAAGAAGCAATTTTACAGAGTGCTGGCAAAGTAGTAAATCAGTGCAGGGATTAATGACAGGTACATTCAGCTGAAAAAAAACCCCAAACAGTCATAATACTCAGTATTTAAGAAATAACATTACAGAAGGATCAGCTAATGGCTGTACATCTTTTACACCTACTGAACTGAATGGTTAAACCTCCTTTTCCTCAAATTTCATTGCCAGTGCAACCTCAGGTAACCTGAATCATTTTCATCCCTTTTCAGGGAACTCAAAATTTCTTTGTTTGAAATTCTGACTTTTTCCTCCCCCTCTCCCTGCTTTTGCTCCTTTATTACTCCCAGCTTTAGGGCCACACACTTTATTTAGCACATTTCCAAGGTTCCCTGCTGCAGCCAAGCTCTGACCCCTGCTGGTGCAGCCCTGCAGCCACTCTGCTCCACAGAGGGAGCCCCCGAGGATTTACACACCACAAATATTTGCTGCTCACCTGTGTTTAGCAAAGCTTTTGGTCTCAGTGCAGCCTGGACAGTGAGGGTGTGGAACAGCTTCCAGAGGGAGCAGCTGTAGCCCCTCAGCTCTGGTCTGCTGCCCTGGCAGCCAACCCACTGGACTTTCCTGGTGAGAAATATCCCAGAAATCTGGAAAAAATACAGATGTATTTAAGGTATGTGCTGCTCTGGGGCCTAAATGTACCCCTGAGTGCAGCAGCACAGTTGGTCCCACATGGAATTGAGGTGATCCAGGGTAAAGAACAATAAATGACTCTGCACTTGTTGCTGATGAATTCATGCTTAAGGCAAACAAAGCTTTAACAACCTTTAAGTCTCAGATACTCTGAAGCATCAACATGAAACTCATCCCTCTTGGAGATGTATTACACGATACAAAATGTTCAGTGGCAATGATCAAACCTACTAAAGTCAGCCTGACAGAACACACAAAGTAGTTCCACCTATGAGGGTTTTTTTTAAGAACACAACACAAAAATATTCCTGTACACTGACAGAGCTGCAGCTTCCCTGGACACATTCAAAATTCCCTATTACTCCACAAGGTTTATAGGATTCCCAGTGTAAAGCCTTAGCTGGCTGTAAAATTCAGTATTATTTCTTCTTAGGACAAACCCACTCCTTGTTTGTTGCGCCTAAAATCCAACGCCAGATTTTAGTTCCTGAGACTTCTCTCTCCTCTTCCTAAAACACACAGGAAGTTTCCAAACTTCAGACAGAAACAGGGAGGAAAGACTAAAGTCCTGTGCAAAGACAGCCCTATCACAGGGCTTTGCCAAAGTGGGATGGGATTCCAGCAAGGAAATTGAGAGTATTTGGGGAAACTCCTCAGGAATAACGCAGATTTCAGAGAGTAAATTTCCCATCACTTAAACTCTGACCTTCAAGAGAATCCTGCTGATAGCAGGCACAGCCAAAGCAAGTCAAAAATATCCTCTGGGAATCTTGCATCCCTGGGGATGACATTAGGGAACAAGTATTGCTTGCTCATTTATAAAACCCAGCCAGGATTGTGTGTTTCAATTCCTCTCATTTCAATTCCTTCGTGTGGATGTGGGTTGTTTTTTTTTTCCTGCTAATGATTTCACTTTATTTTCATTTTAACCTTCTTATAAGTCCATTATGACTGAGGGAGCCTCAGTAAGTGATGTCTTAGATTGACAGAGAATCTTATCCTTTCCTAATGCTGTGTTTTATGCTGGAACTGGGAACAGCTTACCCGCATTTTGTTGTTGACCAGATCCAGGATAGCATCATAAGGGATTTTGTCTAATGGAAGGCTCACCAGCCACTCCTGCAAGGTCTCTAACAACTTCACCACAGGCTGACGGCCAGGAAAAAGCTGAGAAAAATAAAAAAAACCAAGGAAGAAAATATTTTCAAGCACAAATCTCATTAGCAGCGAGATGCTTTTGGCTTTATCCAGATGTTTTTCCTGTCTGTAAAATGCCTCGTTTTGTTTTCTGATGAGCAAAATAAATTACTTGTTCTGCTTTCAGTAAAAAGCCATGTTTAAAATGAAGCAGGCAGGAATGCTACAGAACAACTTGACATTATATAGGATTTCACATTAAGATAAATCAGTTCACTGGGTTGCTCAAAACAGAGTATAACACCTCAAGGAAACAGAGAGGCTGAAATCCTTCTCATTTTTGAAAGATCAAACACAAACCCCAGTTCTTTTTAGTCAGATTTCTGTAAATTCAGGAGCTGTTATCCAGAAGAGCGTTTTCCTTTTCATATGTGTAACAGTGATTTCCAAAGTGATCTGGAATCAGGGACTTCCTTAACTTGGAACTCACAGGAGCCACAGCCTGGCAGCTGAGCCTGAGGAACTGTAAATCAGTGGTAAGGCCATTATTTCACAGCAGAAATGCTATTTTGCTTTAATGAGGGTGGTAATTACTACAGAATTAAGGCCAGTATGATTTCCATTCTTCAGGACCCTTCCAGAATTCAGTCATGAAAATTCCCCAAGCCAGGAATCAGAGACCTCTGTGCCTTTGGACTGACCATCACTATAAACAGCAGAAGAGCACAAAAAAGTTTCCCAACAGAAACACCTGAAAATACGAATGAGAGCTGCAAGGAAAGTGCTGCATGACCAAAACAAAAATTGTAAATAAAGGACAGCAACCCCTGGTGTGGCAGGGCAGGTGGAGATGAGCAGGCACCTAAAGAGAACATTCCCCATTTATCACCAGGAGCCAGGGAAGCAAATGACATCAGCTGGCCAGGAGCCATCAAGAACAGAGGATGTTTTAGGGATAATATGATGGAAAGATTACCACCACACTTTCTTAAAGAAATGAGGCCAGCTGGAGATTTCTGACCTCTGAAGGCTGCAGGGGGGAGCTGGCTGGGTAAGGAACTGTCTGTCTGATTTTCAGATAAACCCAGATGTTTGGAAATGGTTCATATAGGCCTTATTATTCCCTTAAAAGTTACTGGTTCACTTTTAAAAATAAAACATAGTGTTAGCTACACAGTAAGTAAATATAAAGAGATATTGGTCATTGGTATTATAAAGCAAAATTATTTTAAACTTTTTATTACATATATTTTCCTTTCATGCAAATGTAACATGTAAGCACTTTTAATTTTTAAATACTCAATTATATTCCACAGCTCAGTTATTTTTGAATACAAATTAAATTAAAATCAGTACCTCAATTACATTCAAAATTTAGACAGAAGCTACTAACATCTCTAAGTAGAACACCATTTGACAAGTATGCATTAATGAAATCCAAAAGTCAAGAATGAAAAACAAAGGTTGGTTTAATCCCACTGAGTTACAACAGCTACTTATCCTGAAAATCTGATAAATGGACTATATTTACAGTGTTTGTTCAATATGTTGCAGACTACTTAAGCTGTATTTAATTTTGAGCCCCCTAAGGTGAAATTAAATTGCATTTTAACCCCGGAAGTATGTCAGAACAGCAAACAACACCTCAAATACAGCCTTTAAATAAACCCACCAAACTCTTTTTTAAGCTACTGAGCTTAAACACTGCGCAAGACATTTTGAGAGACTTATGTCCCACGATAAATTTTATGGTGGAGTCACTTTATCCTCACAAATAATCAAAGCCCAGAAGTGCCTACCTTGGCAGAGATGGTGACAAAGTCCTTGAAGGTCTTCAGCTCAGCTCCCTCGAGTGCCTTGTGCGTGGCGAGCTCCACCCGGAGCAGGAAATGCAATCCCGACTCAAGGTCAGCCATGTACAGCCTGGACCTGGAACACACATCAATCCTGGGATGCTCTGGCAGCTTCCTGCCACTCGTTTCCTCACCAGTCACAGAGGGCAAATTGATGAGAGGAGGTGTCATTAAAGCCCCGGCAGCGCTGGCCACCCCGCAGGCACTGCAGTGTCCTGCCCAGCAGGGGCTGCTCGGGTGGAGGGTCACAGGCAGAGTTGGGACAAGTGAGGCACAACCAAGCATTAGAAAGTTTTTTTTTATATTTGGCTGAACTTTTTGCCTCCCAGCCAGCTTTACCTCGCAATGGAATTATAGCCCTGGTGTAAGGAAATGATAGTTCCTCTGCTGGGCTGACCACAAACAGAAGCAGGACGTGCTCTGAGCAAAGGGAGGCTTTTGTTCAGCAGCAGGGCAGGGGTGCAAACAAGGCTGAAAATGTCAGTGTGGGAAAGGACTGAATGAGAAATCCTCTCCCACACGCAGCAGCTTTACTGCAGGTGCTCTCCCTACTGGGAGTTAAATCACAGCAGCTCTTAAAACAAGAGTTACGACAGGTACAAGTAAAGCACATAAACCAAATATTTTCAAAGTTCCTTCTCACAGCCAAGTATCTTCATAACTAAACCCACTGCACAAAGTACAAATGTATCAGGCACGCAGCCTCAACTTTCAGTGCTTTTCAGGCAGTGTGAGACAGAGCAATGGAACTGAACAAACAGGAGCTCACTGAGTTAACACTTCTTGTAAGAGTTCAGCAGCACTACTGTTGCTAAAAAACACAATTAAAAAGCAATCACTGAAGCAACTGGCTGATCCCACCTCCTAAACAACATGCAGGAAAGAACAAATTAAAAGACAGAATTATCCATAATCATATATACCACATCTATAACTTAATTTAAACCACAGACTTATTCTGAATTTATCTCCTTAATTAATAAAGTACTCACTTAAATTTTAAAAACCAGCAAAATTCTGCTTCAAGTTTCTTAAATAAAGAGACATCCACGTGAATGCAGGAGGTTCTCCAAAAGGATCCTATTTAGAAGATTCTTGGAGTGGAGATTCATGTCAACAAGATTTTGCCTTGCTGGAAAGCAGCTCAATTTAACTAAGTTGTTTTGCTAACAGAATGTTTCATATCAAGTGTTTTATAATAGTCACGGAAAGAAGATGACACTAATAGTGTCTATGAAAGGAAAATAAGTATTACACTAAAGCACTCAGTCCCACATCTTTTCCATCTAAAGATGCTGAGGGATTATCTCTCTGCAAAGGCTTTGCATCCTTCTCTCAAAGAGGGAAAGAGGGTGAAGATAAACCTTAGAGGATTTGGGGTGATAAACGTCTTTTACAGTGACTTCAGTGTTTTCTATTGTACTTGCACTTGATGAGCCCTTTTTAGTGGGCACTGCCTCACTACTACAGACAGAGAATTTCCTACAGAAATGTTACAGCTTGGTATTCCACTATTTATTTTTGCAGGGACACTGATGGCTTCTGAGGTTTTCCAACAATTCGAATCACGTTTCAGTAATGGGCGATAAATCCTTGGTATTTTCCAGGCAGTTGAATATTTAATAATAATTTTGGTAAAAACATTCCTCCCGTAGCAGTGCAGATGTTTGCTGCTAAAAACACTGGCAGCCCTCAGTACTTTCACCTGTGAATCGTTTGAAAAGCTGCACACTGCTGAACTGAACTGAGTGAAAAGTAAAATATGGAACTGCACTAGGGTTTTAGAATAAATTACAGCACAGCTTCCCACTGGCAATGGCAAGAAAAAACTGCAGGTAAATTTTAATAACCAAATTTATTAAAACCAAGGGCATCACTTACTTATCAAAGTCTTTCCACACCTTGATTTCTGTGCTCTCCTCTTTGTTTTCTGGAGCAGGCAGCTGCAGTGGCAAAAGGAGTTTTTTCCTTACACCTGGCAGTGACTTTAAATATGAAGAAAAGAAAGAGCGTAGAGGCTTCAAACTGCAAATGGACAAAGAGAAATCACTTTTAATCTCAGACTGAGTGAATGTCCAAAGCAAATCAGTGTATTTATGGAGTAAGGTATTCGCTTAGGTTTATGTTTTACAGTCCTAGTGCAGCATGGTCTGTTTTGATACAAAGTGAAAAGAAATTACGTTCAATTTATGAATAACAAATCACTTGGATTAGTACTGTGGAATTCCATTCAAAAAAAGAACAAATAATCTGCATCCAAATGTCAGTTCATGTTACACAAGAAAGGGGATTTTTTAAGAACTCTGATGTTTCAGTTATTTTTTCCACTTTTACTTTGAACTTTTTTCCTTTCAGAAGTATCACAGGAATAAATTAAAGCTATAAATGCCCAACAGTGGAAGGTAAAGCAGTATTAGGTCATTTATTTATAACACAGGGAACACACAACTTCAGCCAATACAATGCACTGATGAGGTGTCAGGACATCAAATCCTGACATTTTTACAAGTTAAGTGAACCTCCCCATAACCCTCGGACAGATAATTACTTACTTGCTAATTAATCCATGGCTGCCATTGGGCTGTATCAGGTAGCACGAGGGGACTGAGGTGACCCCCAGTTTCTCCAGGAAAGGTTTATCAAAATTCAACGCTCTCCTCACCACGATGTGTTCATACTGGACCAAGTCTAAGATAACCTGGGCAATGAAAGGATGACATGAATTATACATTGTTCAAGGAATATCCAATCTTGCAGGACAAGACACATAAACAGGAGAAGTGCATCATCCTTTAAGGGCATCATTAAGCTGTTTGCAGGAAGTGCAGCTATGGCTGCTCTGTGCACACGGACAATTTCACTTAAAGATGATTTACTCTTCTCTAGAAATTATTACTCCCATCTTCCTTTTTTTTTTTATTTTTCTTGGTCTATCCTGGTCTTTTCCTCCTTCCTTTCATCACTGATTACACAGGGCCTCCTTTTCTTCAGCAGTGTGGGAAGGTTTGTCCATATTGTCTTGTGCTGTAAACATGAGAACGATGCTATTTTCTGTCTCACTGAACTCTTCTATAAAGCTGAAATACTACATAACACCAGCAAACATTTTTTATTCTGAAAGCAGACTCCACTTTGTGTTAATCCAATGACTCTGTCTTCCCCTCTAATAAAGACAAAGCCAGTGTGATAAAAAACTGAAGAACTTTACAACCTTCACATTTCTTCAGTAAAGCCCACTTATATCACCACAGCAGCTTCCAGAGAACAACTGTCTGGAAGCAGCCTGTTTCCCAAAGTGATTCCCACTTTTGGCAGCACAATCTCCTCCACTCATGACACTGGGCCCTCTCAGCATCAAATCTTAATTGGAAACATTTTGCAGATGCTGAATGTTTCCACACAGATTATGCCTAGGTAATTATGGTTTTGTTTTTTCTTCACTTATCCTGGATCTTGGCAGGAAGGGAAAAGTAACAGTTGTCTGAGCTAACAGCAGGCTCATTAGGTGGGGAAAGGATGTCCAATCAACTATTTTATTGGGAAGCAAAACTGAAAGACTTCCACTTCCTCTGTGTTTCTGAACTGTGCAAATAATTTCATGCTACCATCCTGATTTCCCAAACTTTATATGTGAAGAAAAGGAACTGGAGAATTGAGATTATTATAAACAGTAGCCCAGAAGAACGAGTGTTATAAATGGTTCTCTAGCAGTAACAAAACAATAATGTAATCTCACAATATTTTTGTTGCAATCTTTCAAATCTTGAAAGAAAATTCTGCTGAGAATGAAACTGATAAATTAATCTACGAGAACAGGAATGGAAGAAGTTAACACGACTTCCAATCCCATTCTTTTGGAAGCAGGTTCCTCTGTGTGACTGAACACCACACCCATAAAATCCCTGGGTTTTGTGATCCCCTAAATATGTGTGACCTGCTCTAGTGCTGTAATCAGAGAGTTGTTGCTTGGCTAAACCAGCTCAAACCCAGCTGGTTTAAGGTAACATCACTCACAGTCCCTCTGTCCCTCACAAGTCACACCTTACCTCTCGGCCAACGTAGGAGCTGTTGCTTTCAAACACAATGGCTGTATAGTGGTGGCTGTTCTTGTCAAAAAGAGATGTAATATCACTGGACCTTTGAAGAAAAAAAGGCAGTTTAGCACAGAATGCAATACTCCCACTGTTACTCGTGGAATTTCCTTTTATAATCTCACAGCAGAACTGATAGTGAGAAAAAAACTCAGCTCATTTTTGATCTTCTACAGTTTATTTCATGAACTGAGCAACAGAGAGCAGCTACGTTGGAAAGAAGGAACTTACAGCACTGGATCCAGTGGTGGGCAGGAAGGAGGTCTCACCTCCTGGGAATGGTTCTGGAGGAAGTCAATCATCATCTGACGAACTGTCTGCAGCTCTCGATCTGCTCCTGCTGGGAACAGGTTCCAAAAAAACACAACCCTTCAGAAAACTGGGAAAAAATGACTCACGTGAAGGCTTTCTGTGCATTTCTCATGCTCTTCTGGGTCAGGCTTCTGCTTGAAATTTGGACTTAAAACCCAGCAAACTATGTGGCTGAAGAACAGGAACTAAGGATTTAGTTGTAGGATTTCATTTTAATGTTGATGTGAGATCATATTTAAAAGCTGTCACCCCACCCCAAAATTAATAAAACCTCAAGATTTTCCCAATCTATCCATCTGCCTGCCTTGCTGATTTTCTCTTCAAACGATGCTTGATTGTCAATGTGAACATTCTCACAGTAGTTGCTGTGGGCAACTTCAGCAGTTTTACTGCAATAAGGATATTAATCATGCATTAAAATCTGCCAAGGTGTTATCATTCCTACCAAACGGAGAGGCCACAAAGCCACGGAACAAGAGGAGGAAATAACTGAAGTGTGAGAATATTTGATTTGCTTTAAAAGAACCACATTAAAAAGCAGAAAACAGCTCAAATGCCCGAAAGGTTTCACTAAGGTTCTCTTGTAGGAAGGGTTAATGGTGCAGGTGGTCTCTCCTCTGACCTCTGGCCTTTTCAATGTTCATCCACAGAATGGGACAACATCAGTTTTGTCCCAGACAAACCACCTCAAGCTGTGATCCTGTCAAACCTCGGGATAAGCCAATTTTCAGGGAGTCACCATCTGAATAGGGGCTCACTCAGGATGCCTGGAAAGTGGCTGAGGGATCAAAAGGCACCGGAGTCAGGACTGAGCAAATTGGATCTCGTGCTGATGAGGGGTGTGGTGGAAAAAAAAAAAAAAGGATTTAAAAAAAATTAACAAGCCATTTGTGAAAATAAGAGCTACGTTAAAAAAAAAAAATTAGGAATGTGATCCTTAAGTTCTTGAAGAAATGTTTTGCCTGCCTAAAATTCGGATTAATACTTCATAGAGTAATTGAAATATCCTGTCTTAAAGAGGTATTTAGTGTCCATCCCATTCCTGTCTGAAGTAATTGACAGGGAAAGGGATTTTGCTCTTTGTGTGACGCAGCCCTGGCTGACAGGAAAACTGCTCTGGGAATTTCTTACAGTAAAATGTTCTTACCTTGGTAATTTTCTCCAGTTGTAAACTGCTTTGTAAATGCTTTGAAGTACTGTGTGGGAGAAAAGAGAAGTCACTGTATCAGACAAAACCCCCCAGTTTAGGAACAAAAATGGCTTTCAAGAGTTTTTACTTTTACAGCTCTAACTACAAAACACTTTAATTTATCTGGTCAGGAGAGGGTTTTCCCTCTCAGCCTACGAGTTCCAAAAAGCTGCTTCTCACCTACCTGAGGGCAAGAGGAAAAACACTTTAATGCATAATTCAATGGTGTATATTGATCCCGTACTGCAAACATTAACCCACACCCAAATTAACTGATCACCAAATCAGAGCTACCAACTGTGTGTGTACTTGGAACACCATTCACATTTTCCCAACTCCCTCCAGTGGTTAAACACGAGATCTAAGGGAGCTTGGCTGCCTTCTGCTACAAAAAATAAAATGGAAAAGATTCCGTGTTTAATAAAGAGGATATCGCAATTTACACCTAAAACTTTGAAGAGTAAAAAAAGTAAATATTGTTCTTATGATAAGGGTAAAAGATCACAAATCCTGCACTGAAATGTCTCCTGTTCCCTCTCCTGTCATCACAAACAGTTTATTCAACCCTCTCCATCCACCACATTCTGCTCATACTTAATAATGTGATTATACAGACTGACTGAGGAGGTAAAAATTGCATTGAGACTTAAAAATGAGCAATGGCAGATACTTTTGGCTAATGTGGCATCCCCTTTAAAAGGCAGTTTAAGCAAATGATGATATTAATCACAAAAATAGTGAAGGATCAATCAAGGGTAAATTTTTAATTGGTCATGCAATCAGCTGTTTTCAGGAGGCAATTTCAATGTGTTCCCTTCACTTTCACACACCCAAACTAAAAACATTATTAATAATCCTGTAATATCCAAATTGGAAAAATATTTATACAAATGGTTATTATCGAATTAATCTGTTGAAACTAGGTGTTATACACATGACAACATGATACTTTATAGAATGATATCTTCTTTCAATACGAATTTTTCAGATTCAGAACTGAATTCAAAACAGCTGCACCAGCTCTTGCATTCAGCAAAAACCCCTCAAATTAATCTTTGATCAACTCTGCTGTTTTCTCAGCACAGCAAAGCAAAACTCCAGCTACAGAACAATGAGTTACACATCACTTTATGGTTTTAATTACTAGAAAACATGCACGGTTTGCCTAAGGCAGGATGTTCTGCCACTTACCCTAAAAGTTGGGTAATAGTGAATCCCATATTCTTTGCACGTCTCGTAGTTCCCTTCTTCCCCACAATCCAGCACTCCAACTCTAATTGCAGATTCCCAGTCTGGAAACAAAGATATCTTTCAATTCTCAGCAGAAGTGACCACGGAGCCCAGCTGATGAATTACCTTGCCTCCCATGGAAACCAGCAACAGGACTCTGAGAGATTCCAGCAGCATAAAAATCCAGCCCTGGGTCGATTCTCATTTGCCATTCATTTCCATCCCCCAGTGTAATACAATCTACTGATTTTTAAAATAACTAAAACCTCCCTGTTTTTCTTGGCTGCATCAGTGTTTTCAATGCACCTAAACAAGAGGAATCCCAGCACACAATGCAGCAGTTGCAGGGGTGAATCCGGGGAGATGAAATCGGGGCCAACCCAGCACTTGTAAGGCACTGGATTGAATTCCTCAGCTTTTCCCATTAGCTGTGCTCATAAAATAGAGCATGCAGAATATATATAACTGAATAAAATTCATCCAACGCTTACTCATCCACATGGCTGTCAATTACAAACCCATAAATTTGATGCACCTTGTACTAGAGCTTTTTTAACAAGCTGCTTTTTCTCCAACTTACAATTTCCTGAGAGGCCTCAGAATTACACACAGCCCCCAGCTCATACAGTGTCAGCTGAAAGCTGTATTTATCTGGAGGTATTGTTCAGAAATATATTAGTTATACCCCCAAAAATACCTGAGTTTTAACCAGAGTGTTAAATAGTTGAGTTTGAGCATCACTCTGACTTTCCTTTATAGCAATAACCACGAGAGTTCAAGTAATTCCATAAATATGCTTATATAACTTCAATAAAAGCTTTCAACTAACTTACAGCTTTTTTCCTTCTCTTTTTGCTGGGAATTTATCTTTTTGAGCCAGGCTCTGCTGCAGCAATTACTTTAAGGAAGAACCACT
This sequence comes from Mystacornis crossleyi, assembly GCA_013400655.1. Taxonomy (NCBI): domain Eukaryota; kingdom Metazoa; phylum Chordata; class Aves; order Passeriformes; family Timaliidae; genus Mystacornis; species Mystacornis crossleyi. The sequence continues at coordinate 21,304 of VYZQ01000029.1, forward strand.
CCAAGAGAATCCTCGGACAGTTGTTTTTTAAAGCAAAGTTAAATCAAACCAGCCGTGGGCAGAATTTTAAGGTTCCCCCCGAATTCCCAATACAATTTAAAAAGCACTAAAATTTAAACCTGCTTTTATAGCAAAGAGCGTGAAAGCTTCATCAAGTTCAAGAGCTGATGGACAGTTCTGGCCTAGCTGCCTCTGAAATTTAGCTTGACCTTTATTTGTCTTTGGAGGGAGCTGGGGCAGCTGATGGAGAGGTTTGTGCTGAACGTGCCAAGCGCTGAGCGGGCACCAGGAGAGCCCTCAAACACGCTGGAGCAGATGGGCACCTATTCACAGCAGCACAAAGGACACAACAGCCCATTTCACCGCGCAAAATGCAAAATACAAAAGAAAAGTTTGGCTTCTGGGTACGTCCCTCATTCAACTTTCACCACTCCCCCTCCTTTCTCCACCTGTCTGGATGCTCCTCCACGCCATGAAGAGGGGCCCTCTGAACACGATGCAAATTACCCAGCACAACAAAGCAGCCCCACCCCAGCTAAACACCCGGGTTAAAGAGCACCAGCTGGGGTGTGCTGCTCAGCATTCCTGCCGCTGGAAACGGAGCTTTTCCTTTCCAAGGGATGCCACGGTCGCTGCAGTGCTCAGGGAGCTTTTCCTTTCCAAGGGATGCCACGGTCCCTGCAGTGCTCAGGGAGCTTTTCCTTTCCAAGGTATGCCAAGGTCGCTGCAGTGCTCAGGGAGCTTTTCCTTTCCAAGGGATGCCACGGTCGCTGCAGTGCTCAGCCCACACTCTGGAGTGACAGTGGCACCGTAGCCTGGGTTGGCTTTTTTTAAAAATGCTGATTAATTTTAAATTAGCATTCGTGGTTTTGAAATACTGACTCAGGAACGATGGGAGAGAGGCAGATGAGTGATGAATTAACCAACACAATCTCTGCTTATGCTAAACAAGCTCCAGTGAATGACAGGACTGTGCTGGACAAACTGGAATCCTGCAGGTGGGTCAAACCTCCCAGCCGAGCAATGCCACAGAGCAGGAAGCAGTGAATTTTAAGGAATACACTTTCTTTTCACAAACCTGGCGCATCCTCTCCAGCTGGGTGTTTTCCAGCAGGAAGTTTCAGTCAGGGAGGTTGAAGGCTCAGCACAAGGCACCTCTCCCTCACAGCTACTTGAGAAGTTGCCTGCTTTGACACTTGGCTGTTTCCTGAACGAGGTGATTGCAGTTCCCCGCCAAACGTGTTCAAAGAACAATTTCTAGTAGGAAATAATGATTGCTAAATTTGGAACAGTCACTCCAAATCCTGAGGAGAGGATGGATTCTGCGTATAATTCACAGGTTGTCCCATGTGGGATTTCCAAGCGTTTGTTACTACACATAATTCCAGCCCAGAGATATTTTGCTGGACAGACTTAATCATCTTTTAGACAGAAAAAGGACAATTAACTCTAATGGCCACTTTGGCCACTGCTGTAATAAAACGAAATGTGTGATTAGGAAAGCAGCAGCACTGGCTGAGCTTAAAGCCTGTCCTGAGAGGGAGTATCAAAATAAAAACCTAAATTACACAAAAGCAAAACCTGATCCTATTTTTCAGGAGGATTACGTTCTGCTGTGAAGTCTGCAATGGTACTATTGCCAAGATTTAACAAACGAGAAATGCAATAAAAATTAAGTCTATTACCACCTTTTTTGGGTGGTAATAAGCCTTTTTTGGACAAAGCTGTTGCACCAATTTAACTGGATTTTTTTTGGACACCTAATCAGCAAATGTAAACCCAGTGATCTAGGAATTCTCTAATGTAAATGAACCTGTATCCTCAAGGATAGCTTTAATATCCTAGCAGATGAGTAAATATTTTTGAAAAAGAAATGTTGAGACAAATTAAGTGGGCAAAATGTTTTGGGTTTGGTTTCTTTGATGAAGCCACCAATGAAAAGTGTGACTGTTCTCAGTCTCCTCCTAAAATCCTTTCATTCCAAGTCGTAAATGGAAACATTTCTGCAGACAAATAACACTGGAAGCAAACTGCATTTGCTGGCAATGCCAAAGTCCACAAACTTTGAAAATCCACTTTCTAAATGAAAGTCTCCATAAAAACTTAATGGATTAAAGAAGAGAGAGGCCTTTAACTGGCTGCAGTAACACAAGTGCATAACAGCATTCACAGTTACCACGACTGCAGGTGAGAAAGAAAATATGTATTTGAAGAAGCCTTTACAAGTTACAAAAGTATCACACTGCTGTAACCCTGTGTAAATCCCTGTCTTATTTTGACCAAAGCTCTGGCCAGTCTGGGCTCTTCATGGTCTCCACTGCTGTGCTCAAAGACCTCCTTGTTACTTCAAAGAAGGAGAACATCTAATATTATTTCAGCCACAAGCAGATCAAAGCAGTAGAGAAAATGTTACATAACCTTATGCAAATTAAACAGAAAAAAGTTACTGGTTTATAAACAAACCCCTCATGCAAGTAAGGAGCATTTGAAGCTCTGAAAACCACGACTGCTCTGTGTTTCTCTGCTTTTGAGTTTTTGCTCATTAATCACAATTCTTCAGCATGTGATGCGTTCATCAGGACCTATTTTTGGGTGGGTTTCCACTTCCAGATATCTAAATGTACACCTAACACTGCATCTACATTTCATGTGAGTTGTTAACACTTTTCAGAGTGTCACAGAACAGCCAGAGCTCTTCACTCCCCCTCAAAGTGAAACCATGAGTGCTTTAGAACTGCTGTCTCCATCCTGGAAATGTCTCTTGGGTGAAATGTGAAATTAAGAGTAGTTTAAGAGCCATTTACACTGCTATATTAAGCATAACATTTCCTACAAATTTGATCTCAGGTTTCCTCCCCAGCAGAAGTACTGAACTTTAATCGATACCTCAGGGGCCTGTTTGTTTCCTTACATCTACAAATAGAATAAGACACTTCAGCACCTGCCAAAAAAACCTGAGCAGGCTAAGACACAGCAAGGCAGGTTCCTCAGCATAAGCTGTGGAGGCCACAATTTCTTTTAAAGTCATTAATTGATAAATTTGAAAACCTGGTTCTCACTTTGCTTGATTTTTGTATTATTTCCTGGTGGTCCTTTTCCCCCTTCGAGCCCATCCACACTACACTGAATTTGTAAGATATAAATCAAATGTGTGCATGGCCTCTTCAGTATCACAGTATTTTTTTGTTTATCCTCTGAAACAAGCTGTTCTCCTTACGAAACACTTAGAAGATAAACATCGTGCCTTCAAGAGCTCAGCCTAGACAAACCACGGGTGCACAGGGACACCTGCATGCAAACCCACAGCTGGACTGCTGTGTGCGTGCAAGGTGATGTTTTATCCCTGGATTCCCTCAACACGTTAAATCTGGAGTTGTGCTTCCACCACCCACCCCTTGCTCTGTCCCACGTGCTATTTCGGCTGTGTGGCACACCCAGAGCAGGGGATGAGGGCGATGCTCACACACCGAGGCACACCCAGAGCAGGGGATGAGGGTGATGCTCACACA
>VYZQ01000029.1:25045-37806 GCA_013400655.1 Mystacornis crossleyi
GGAGCGGGAGCAGCGCCCGCCGGCCCCCGCCCGCCGCCGCCGCCATGTTGGGACGCGCGGAGAGGGGCGGGGCGGGGCCGCGCCATAGCAACGCGCCGGCCATGGCGGCCCGGCCTGAGGGGAGAGGCGGTGCCCTGAGGGGAACGGGCTCTGTCCCGTATCCCGGCGGGGAACGGGCCCTGGCCCGTGTCCCTGCGGGGAACGGCCGCTGTCCCGTGTCCCTGAGGGGAACGGGCTCTGTCCCGTGTCCCTGGGAGGAGCCGCGATTGCCCGTGACCCTGAGGGGACCGTCCCGTGTCCCTGAGGGGAGCGGGGATTATCCGTATTCCTGACGGGATCGCCCGGTGTCCCTGAGTGGAGTGAGGACTGTCCGTGTCCCCTGAGCGTTGCCAAATACGGAATATATAAAATTTTTATTAGAAAGGAATGTTTGGTGTTTGATTCAATCCGTGAAACAGCAGCCAACAAGGTCTAAGTGAGATCCAAGTGTTAGAAAAACGCTCGTCGCTGAAGTCGCCAGGCGCGGGAACAGGTTTTCCACAGACGGTGTGGAGTCTCCCTCTTTGGAGACATCCCAAAGCCATCGGGACAAGCTGTCCTGTGCCGTGTGCTCTGGGATAACCCTGCTGGAGCAGGGAGGTTGCCCTCCATGACCCACGGTGGTCCCTCCCAGTCTTACCCATTCTGACCTTCCGTGAGATCGCTCGGTGGCCAAATTTATGTGGCAGTTGGTGTAGAAAGAGACGTTTTAACTTCAGGAAATTTCTCACTGAGCAGAGATGAAAGCAGGGCAGCCTTTGGGTCGAGAGCTCTTTCATCCCGAAGTACCTCTCTCGGCAGGGAAGAGCCGTCTCTCCAAACTGAAGCTCCGATAAAAGGCTTGCGTAGGCAGTTGATAGAAGCTCTGTCCTCTCCATAAATTCAGGCTGGATGAGCACTTGTAATGGATTTTAGCACCTTTTATAGCTCTAGCCCAGTATGGAAGTCTCCTTTCATTTCTAAATACAGGCTCAAGAATTTTCATTACATTAATGAGAAGCGGAAGCCCAACAATGTCTCCAGAGAAGGGTTTCAGAGGAGTTTAAAAATTCAGAAAGTGAAAGACTGAAGTCTCTGAAAAGATAATGCTTACTTCTGTTACTCACAAACACTTCTTTTAATCCTTGAAGAACAAGTGGGAAACAAAGGGGTTTAAATTCTTACTTCAGGCCCATCAGGGTGAATTCAGGATTAGAATCTAATTTATGATTGTTTGTGGCCACCAACATACAAACAGTACAGGAGTAAAATTCTGCCACTTTTGCCTTTTCCCGATCCTTTTCTTTATTTGACCATTAATATCTGAAGTAGTTCAGACATCTCTTTTGATCCATATCCACAGCTTTAACCTAAATGGTTTCTCATATCACATCCCAGCTTTGGGGTTTTCTGTCTCTATTTTTCCTGCAAGCAATAAAATAGATGGTGGCAATAGCAGAGCCCAACAGCTTCCAAGAACTGAAAAATCTTGAAGCAGCTGCTAATTAGGATTTTAAAAATCTGCAGTGCCTAAGATATTTTAGAGCACATTTTATTCAGAAGAATTGTTAAATGTATGAAGATGAAAGAGATGGATTACAGGAGAATTAAATGTAGGGTTTAACTGAGAAATAATCATTTTCTATGAAAGATAATGACTCCTCTTGAGGCTAGTATCAAGATTTATTGACCCAGGAGGTTAATATTGATCAAACCCAAGGCAAACAAAATATTAGACCTTGAAGGAGAGTAATCTTGATATTGAAGCCTTGCCACCAAGTGAACAGGTCAATATATCTGGGTGCCAGAATCTCAGGTTTTGAGCACAGAATGGTGGGGGATATTAAACATGTCTGACATGTTCTGTGTACACACTTTTTATTCTCATCAGGAGATGCTTTATAGCCATGTCCTTCCCTGCAGAGCAGCGTGTGAGGGTTCAGGCTTCACTCACACTCCTCACTGCAAATCTGATGGGGCTCTGCCTCAGGTGTAACCTAGGGCTGAAATCAAACAAGGCCTTCAGCTATTTATTTATATCTACGTGATATTTTTAATAGCTGTCACTCCAAACATCAGGATCCTGCTGCTGCTGCAAAACCAGAGAGTAAACTGAAAAATCAGTGTTGCAATACATAAGGTTTGTCATTGTATCCAACACTCTGGAAGTCCAGGAGAAAAAAAAGAATTGAGTTAAATTCTGCTATAAACTGACAACAAGAAAACAAGTAACTTATGTGGATTAGCTAATCAATGAGGATAGAAGTCAGAGACAAGGGAATGTACCACTAGAGACAGGAAAACAGTTTATAGGATAAGATCACCAGTTAATGCATTGGGGGCAGAAGTTGCCTTTTTATTTCTGTTCATATGGCAACAAGCAGGGGAGGGTTTAATGTGCCCAGCAAAACAAAAGTGCATCCATTCACTGCTGAGAACAGCACTGTGTACAATAGAATCTGCAATTCTAATTGATTTCAATGAAAATAAAATACCGTACACAGGGTTTGTTTATTCAGAAAACAAGTACAAAACCAACAAAGCCAGCAGTATTTAAAAATACAAACATAAAATGTCTTTCGATTCCCCAATCAGATTTTAAGTATTGCATTTTTAAATCTTAAATTTGCATATAATTTATCTTTATTTATCCTGATTTTAATTTTGTTTAAAAGACACCACAAATGAATGGGATTGGAAAAGATCTGATCTCTTTACAATCAATTCTTCAATAATGAACAGTTTCTGAATTCCAGTACGAAATATTTGCACAGTATTTATTTTAAAAAGAAGGAACAAAAATTTGGTCTTTTCAATGCAAAATAGGTGGGACCACGGCAATTAACATAGTGGACATTGACCATGCTGAGGAAATGCTTCTATTTCCTCTTTAAAATCTTGATTTCCCCAGTTTTGCCAATACAAAAGGAATATTGATTTCCTCTGTTTTGCCTATTAAAGTACCCCACATTTGGATGTCTCAAAAATTCGACGGGCTCACGTGAATTGCATGATAAATAACCCAGTTACAGGCACATATCTAATTGTCACAACTGAAGGTGCTGATAGAAAAGTCTCCAGTTTAAAGTGCATTACATCAGCGTTTGTCTCATTTACACAAAATGGTAAATAATTAACCTGAATGCCTGGCTCTAGGCCCTGCCCTTCCACGTGCCACCTCTCTGAAGCCATCTCCAAGCTCCTTTTCACCACTTCCACAGCGTATTAAAAGAAAAAAGATGGTGCACAGTCACCTTTCAAACAGGCTTTTTTTCAGATAAATCTTATTAAGAACTCTGATTGTATCAAGGATCAAGCTATCGAATATGGCTTCAGTCATTCTCATCTTCACTGTTAATTCATCATCACCATAGGAAGTCCACTGAGATTCTTCTTTGCGGAGCTCCTGGATCTAAAATACAACATGGAAAGGAGTTTTTACTTCAAGAATAAGAGGTTCACAAAAGTGCTGAGACACTGCACCCAGTTCAACAACTTTATATATGCATCACTAATTTATTTAATTTAAACTATTCACAAGAACTGGAAATACTGGATTATTAATTCAATAAAAGGAAGGCAGTAATTTGAAGTTCTGAAGTTAATTTAAGTAAATGTGATTCTCAAAAAAGGATGAGAATTTCTAGTTTACATCTAGATGAAATAAACAAATCCCCACTGGAAAGTCTGCTTACCAGAATAAGGTCCACTCTGTCTCTCTTACAGTTTCCATACTTGGTCATATTTAGGAATTTTCTTTTCATTTCTAAGTCATTCTTTTCCAGGTTCATTATTTTAATAATTTCACCCTGAACAAACGTCTACAAAATAAAGAAGGCTGAAAAGAACTCTCCTCATAGGAATTCTGGTGCTGTGAAGGTTCCAGATGAGTGACAGGTGCCAGTGTCAAAATCCAGCTTTAAGTCCAGAAACATCCCAAAACTTAGGGGAGTGATCCAGAGGTAGCTGATCAATACTGGCCAACCAACACATTTTAATCATAATATTAATTCAGAGGTTACACACAAAATAATTTGGAGAGTTTAAAGGCCTATTCCCATTCTTAACTCCATACATATGGAATATTTTGACTAATCAGCTCAGTCTGTATTTATTCAGGCCTTTCTGAGTAATGCTGTTTCTTCTCCCATCACCTCAGTTACACTGCCATCATCCTCCCAAATTTCACATTTCTCTTTGCTGTTGCAATCTCTGCTCTTTTCACTGATTCTTGCTCCTGTACTTTACAGTGCCAGAACATACCTGGACATCACTGACGTCTGTCCTTCTGCAGAGATGCCTGGAACAGTGGGATCCCACATTTTTTTTCATCCATGGGAACATCTCTGGCTTTGCAGTCACTTGATATTCTGCACACAGCAACTCACGGCTCAAATCAAATATAACCTGTAACAAACCCAGCAGGACATTGGAGTCAGGAGACCTGGATTCCATGGAACTTGGCTTTCCTGAACATTCTATGGCTTTCATTCCATTCTACAGCATTCCATGGAACTTGGCTTTCCTGAACATTCTATGGCTTTCATTCCAGTCTACAGCATTCCATGGAACTTGGCTTTCCTGAACATTCTATGGCTTTCATTCCATTCTACAGCATTCCATGGAACTTGGCTTTCCTGAACAGACCCAAGTGGTCAGGTGTCCAAGGTCTCATGGTGGAATTTTGGCAAAAGTCTGGATTCTCTGGAAGGACATTTATTCAACTGGAATTATTCTGCAGCAAATTGCAAAATACTCCTGGTAGTACCTTTTAGTGTCCCTTTAGCTGTATTTAGTGCTAGCAGCTGGAATAATATTAAGTATTAGCTAATATGAGTCAGCCTACAGAACACTACAAAAGTTAATTAACAGTTAGTGCTTTAAAAATACCTGATTATACATCCTCTTGCTTTCTGCTTCCAAATCATTCCCTGGGAGATCATTATATTCAAAGTACTTTGGCACATTGATGTTGCTGAAATTTGAATTTATGTTCTCTGGGGTCCATAATTCTTCCACAGCAGATGCAGACACATCCTTAACATAAGAACTGTTATGTGGTATCACAAGAGGAACTTCCACAGTCTTCTTCCAAGGAGCTGAGTGCCACTGGTCTAATTTGTACAAGTATTGCTTTTGTGTTTGTCTCACCAGCATATTTTGGTCAGAATTAGGCTGATCAAAATCTTCAGAGCTTCCAAAAACACCAGCATCAAGGATTTTTAAAAGGAGCTTCAAGAGAGAGGAAGAAAAGCCAGATGACATATTCCATATTTCCCCACAACTTTTAGAGGTATTGAGATTATTAGCAACTGATCAAAGTTACACTTAAAACCATCTTATTCATGGGCTCAAAGAAAGGCTTACTGATGTATTATTAAAAAAACCCAAACCTATTCTAACTGTATTTGGCATAATTCAGAATTAGAAAGAATTACAGTTCTGGGGTTCCATGAAAATTTTTGACATTTAGCAACATTTCTGTTCTGAATGTGAAACTGCTCTCCCCACCACCACCCTCAAAGCAATTTTCTCACAGCCAGGGGCTGGAAAGGAGTCAGGCAGAGGAGCTGACAAGTGTCCAGGTTTGCTCTGAAGTTAATAAAAATTGAAGTCTGTGCAGATTTATCAGTTTTGACAACTGACAAGTTCCAATTAAGAAGTCACATTTTCTTTGTTTGGACCATCACGTGCTATCCATTGGCTACAGAATAATTCCCTAAATGAGGAATGGGTCACATGAAGTGAACAATCTGATTCCTGACACTGACATGATACAATTTTCATGGATGATGAAAACCTGGGCCACACAAACTCTCGCCTGTATAGACCCAGCTTCAGGGCCAACATTTGAAACAAAAACGCTCTCACTGTACTTACAGGCAAAGTGGTTGGAGAAGTCTCTGGAGATAAATGAAGTACCTTGTCTGCTTTTGATCTGTGTTTTCTTTTAATCTTCTTATATTCTTTAACTGCATCGTCTATAAATTTAGTTACAATTCTGTCTGTTACTGTGTGACAACCATGAATGCAAAGCGTGTCAAAATCACCCAGTAAAACATCAGAAACCTTTGCTGATGGTTCAGATAAGGCAGCAACTGAATCTTCTTTGAGGAGAAACGTTTTCTGATTGTCTTCTTGCCTCAGGCCTTCGCCATAATTCATCATGTCTTTTTCAAAGGCACTTTTATATTTGTGTTGAGCTGTTTCAGAAAATGCAATTAAAATGTCAAACAGAAGTTTTTTACTGAGTTCACTTGCAATATCATCAGCAAGTTTAATTCTTTTCTGATCCTCTACCAAGCAACAAATATTTTTGCTTGTGTTTACCTCATCTGTCTTGCTTTTCTTTGGAAGAGCATCTGCAAATATGCTTTGTTTTACTTGTGCCAGTTCTGTTTTTTCTTTATCTGATCCCAAGCACATTAAGTTATTTTGACAGAGGAATTCATTACAGTTACACTGGTTGGAATGGGGAAACTTTTGCCCTTTTCCAGACAGCGAGGCACTGTGTAACCTAGACTGGTTTTCTTTCACTTCTGAACCTCCTGCACTGCTTGTGTCTTCTGCTTTCTCCTCTGCAAACCCCATCCTCTGCTCATCATCTTCAGAATATTTGCAGTCTCCTTTGAGGGAGTCATCATCATCATCATAGAAGGAATGAGAGTCTTCCTCATCCCCCATGTAACTGGAACTATTTTTGTTAGCCCCGAACAGGTGTGAAATCTCATCAGGTCTGACAAAGACCCCACAGAGCTGAGCACACTCAAAATACTTCACCCCTTCATAAGTTCCAGCATTGTCACCTTCAGCTTTGTCCAGTGCAACACCAGCCCAGTGGCCACTGCCAAAGTGAGTCTGGCCTTTGAACATCAGAGTTCCAGGCTGGCTCTGCTTTACCAACACTCTGTCCCCAGTTTCAAATGATGATAATGGGTCATCACTGTCCTCCTCAGTGCTGGGCAACTTTACATATGTTTTGCATTTTTTCATTGGGAATTCACGACTTTTACTCCCACCAGAAGAATCTGTATTTGACACAGGCAGAAACTCCAAATGCTGCCAAGGCATCTCCTGTTCTCCGTGCCAGTGTTCTGATAAACAGCTGGAAAGTGCTGTAAATGTAGATTGTTCCGAGAGACGAGCAGCCTGAGTTGAAAAAGCACCACCTGTCTCTGTACTGAGCAGGGGAAATTCTTCAGGCACGATGCTATCAGGTAATGGGGGTAATGCATCCCTTTCCAGTGATATATCATCACCCGTGCCCTGACTAGACTCTGAGCCTGTCATTTTTTCCACTGGAGATGGGAAATCATCCGTGTCGGAGGCAGGATCACCATTTTTCATTGCATCTGCACCTAAACGGGGAGGAAGAAGATCTTCACTTGGAAATGACAAATCCTTTTTGTTCGAGGATGGCAAGGCAGCACTTCCAGAGGACAATACTTTATCCACAGGACACAGTATTTCTGACAGGGTATCCTCATCAGTTGGAGGGAGACCCTTATCACTATCGGAGGTTGCCTCAGTGCACGAAGGGCTGGCAGCTGCATCAGTCCCCAGTGCTGGGATCTCCTGAGAACAGGGTTTGTTTCTGCTGTGGCTTTGTGAGACACCTAGGTACGGCTCATCCGCTCCCTCAGAAGGGTTTTCAGGCTGGGAGAAATGTGCTGACTCTGTTCTGGAGGCATTTGCTTCATCTGCTAGAGTGAAAGAAAGCAAGAGATCAGTGCAGCAATGATCCAATGCATCTCCAGGGTATTTCTGGGAGTGGGATGAAGTCTCAGCTCTGTCATCTTCAGGCAGCTCGTGTTCATTGTGTTTGTCACTAGGTGATGTTTCCTTTCCATGGCTTATTGCTATTGGCATCTCTTCTGAGAGATTAGCAAACACATCCCCACTGTCACAGACAAACTCTTCTGGGACGCTGACATCTGTGTCCTCTCCACGTTTCAGCTCTAATTCCAGGCCTGAAATGGAACTTTTCGAGATGTCGATCTGAACTGCAGACACTTCCAGAAATTCTGAGGGTGAAGAGCCTGATTTGGCACTTTCACATTTCAAAAAGAAGTTGTTTGGCTTGCATGATGATTCAGTGGAAGTTAATCCTTCAGAAAATGCTTGTAAATTTAGCTCTTCATCAGAAGCTTCATGAAAAATATGGTCCAAGTGCTTCAAACATTGACTGGCATCCACCTGATGGATCTCAGAAGGGACAGGCACTTCCACTTCTTTAACTGGAACATTTAAAATAATTTTTTTTTAACATCAGCATTTAAAAAAATATTTCACAGAACAGCTTGCTGATAGATCACTTAGGATACACAAATCTATGGTGCTCCTCACTATGGTATCTAGGAGTAAATTAGGAGCTGGACTTGATGATCCTTGTGGGTCCCCTCCAAATCAGAATATTCTATGATTCTATGAAATTCAGAAAGACGGTTCATTAGAAAAAATGACAGAAATATGAAATATTGCCACAATATGTAAATATTTATATTACAGAGATTATGCATACCCAGAACTATGTAAATGATATAACTGACTCATATATAAACAGACAGTTTTATTTTTAACCTGTCCTACTGAGAGTAAGAAATATGAACTGAGGACAAAACCTGGAAACAAAAATAACTCCAGCATGTCCTGTCCAAGTCTATCTTCAAGTGATCAATGTTCTTTTAAAAAGAACATCCTTAAATTCTTGAGAAACTGCCTCAAAAGACAGTAAATTGTTAATGACACAATGAGAGTAAGTTATGATTTTGTTCTGGGGAAGCAGTATAATCATATCTCTTAATAAGCCTCTGAGAGATCCCCACCATCTTGGCCAGCAGTGATTTATGCATTGGCTATAGTGAGCGAGACACTTTGGTAATAAATGAGGAGATTGTCTCTCTTTCTATCTGCATTAAAGTTTGATTGAAGTGGTTGAAACAGATTGGACATAATAGCATTAAATATGATTGACCTCCTCCTTCAGGAGTATTTTCTGCCTGAACCAGCCATAAGTTACACCACGTAGGAAGGATCCCCAGGCCTTTCACTGGGTACTTGCTGCCACATGGATTACTATCTTCATTATCTTTAGGATCCGTGTTTGGGTTTGAAAGAAGTGCCTTTTCCTCCAGCACAGATTCCTAGAATGTAAATATTTAGGAGACAGAGTTAACGTCTTAAGGAAAAAGTGCACACAACCAACACACAAGACTTACTTTGACTTCATAACTGCCAAATGAGTCTTGTGTTGGTCCTATCTTAAGGCAAATACAACCTGAGATACCTTTTCTTTAGGCATTAATGTAATTCCAGAGGTGATCCTTACCAGAAATGCACCCTTTTTGTCTTCTGTGGTAATGAGTGTGGCTATAGGTTCCATTCCAGCTGAATTTGTAGGTTCCAGAGGTAAGAAAAAGTTATCCTGAGCACTAAGGGACTGCTCCAAACCCGGGGACTCCTCCTCCAGCTGTTTCTGGTGTTGTACCAGTGACTCCTTGTTCCCAGTAGAAAAGCTGTAAACAGTTAGACAAGGAATTAATGACTGGGAGTTGTTTTTGTGTTTCCAAGTTAGTCAAGCACAACCAGAAGCATTTAATTTGTACCTTTATTGATTTCCTATGGATTTGCCATGGCTATCTCTAGAGTGTTCACACTCATGTTTTTAAACCAGCAAATGAGTAAAGCCAGAAACACTCTGAATAGTGTATTTATTTCCATAGTCTCCTCCTTCTCACTTGATCCTGTATTTTATATAATCAGTTTTCTAATCTGCATAGACAAGAATAGGAGACTGAAAGAAATCATCAGCACTTAAAAAGCAAAACCAGGATCAAACTTTGAACTTGTTTGCCTTCTCCATTTCCAATCACTTATAGCACATCAGATTTCAATAGTTCTCATGAGATTTTCCACTTTAAGTAGAGCATCACAACTTTATGGACATTTGGGACATCAGATACTGATTGTGATGGTGACTTGGAGCTTTCTTCTTACTGCAGAAGCACAAGGCAACATGATTCATACTCACAGGCTTTTCCATTAGAGGTACAAGTTCTAAAATAGACAGTTGAGTCAGTTAGTCTGTCCAGAAAAAAAAAGCACGTAGGTTTTTTGGTTTGGTTGGTGTTCCAACTTGTTTTTACTTTAATCCCTATTTATACTTTTTTAAGTAGTAAAAAGGAGACCTATGTGGTATTCAACAGCACTAATATTTAAGTACTTCAAAATAAATATCCTAATTCAGAATATATATCCCAAATTCTTAGTTAAAAGTTTGTACATCTACAATAATTACAAGTTTCTGTATCCCTTACTTCTAGTAGTTAGCATTCACTAACAGAACCCCAAACCAGCAGCTTTTTCTGCATGTTGGTAACTTATTATTTCACTTGCTTTCAGTTTAAAAAGTATTTCCCAATCCTTTCCATCCTCTTACAGCCCTGCTTATTAACTTTGTTCCTGATCAGTATAAAATATGAACCTACCCATGCAGGTGGATAAATAGCATAATTCCCACTCTGCACTCCTGCACAGGACAGAGATCTATGGACAATCAGCCAGAATCTGGGTGCATTTGAGTCCCACCAGCCCCTGGCTGCTCCAGACTGACACCAATATTCACTGTTCTCCTATGCGCAGCCTTGTCAGTAATAAGACGTGAAAGCACAGCCAAGAAACCTTTTAAAGATTTCTCTGACTTGTAATCAATAACACCATGAATTATAGATCAGTTCCATGCAGGGATTTATTTGAAAGCCTTTCCCTGTGGGGACTTAAGTAAATGCACAAACCTGACTCACCACCCTGCTAAAGCTCTGGGTAACACTGAATGAAAGGGGGTTTTAATTCATATAGATAAATATATGTCTTTAACTGCTTTTTCTCTTCTTGAAGCAAACTAGGTTTTTGTTTTGAACAGAGTGGATGCTGTGGGGTTCTCACTCACACTGCTCAGCTCCTCCAGCCCAGTGGGAAGCAGACAGCATGCAGGGAATACAGCTCCTGGGGAACAGGAGAATGGTGATTTCTCAATCTGACTAAATTCCTGAATTATATCTCACTGTAGGCATTTTACATGACACCTTCATGCTTCGGTTTAAGCATAAAATTTAGCCCTATGTATTACAAAAGCCTTCTGTGGTTAAATCCTCAGTGAAGCACAGACCTGCCCTGAGGGGCTAAGTGACACAGAGGTTCAGAGCCAGAGGATGACAAAGGGGTGACTTTCACCAATTAAATCAATAGATTCCTACTCATTCCATATGGGTATTGTGAAGACTAATTAACGTATAGTTGCAAAGTGGTTTGGGTTTGTAGCTAAAAGCCACCATGAAAACATGAACAATCGCTGGCAGTTGTGTGGCATCATTAAAAGGTGCCCTGAGGAACTGAGCATTTGGAACAGAATGATAAGCAGTGAACTTGATTTATCAACTGCTTGAACACAGAAGTTCTCAAAATTTATCATCATAAACTCCCTCTTTGGAGTATCTAAAGCTCACACAACTATCTAGGACGTACCTGTCTCCATCTTCTCCACTGGATTGGGTCTTACCTTCAGCAATCACTGAGAAACGTTTTACTTACCCCTCGTATTTCTTGTTCTGTTTATTCTTTAGCTGGACACAACCGTCTTTACTCCCTGGCTGTGACTTTGTACCCTCTTGCTTCCCAGCCAAACTGTGCAGCTTTTCCTGGAGTTGTGCTGTTGAATGCTGCATCATTAAGATTTCTCTCTGCTGCTTTAACAAAAGCTTCCTTTCTCGATGGGCTGCCCTGTGGATGCTTTGCAGGTGCTGGATTTCTGCCTACAGAAATAATTTTGCAAAGCAGAGAGAGAAAGGAACTTAACAGACAGAAGAAAACAGATATCTACTTAAAAATATGTATAATGTTTCTTAACCATTAATCCCAAAATACTCTGAAAAGTCAATATGTAGGTTTCTTCCTTTTTTATTAAAAATTTTGCAGTTTTATTTTTCACCAGAAGTTTCACCTGTGAAAACTGATGACAGGTAAAGGGATATTTTGATGGGGTGTCTGGGGTGTCAAGAGCTGAGACCTTTAAAAATGAATTGTCTGCAGATCATTCAAAACTACAGGGTGCTTGTGGTTTGCACTAAGAATTCCTTTACTTGAAGGAGAGGCTTGCACTACATAAGGAGCAGGACAAATTTTCCGACTTCCAAGTGTAATTACGAACCCTGCATAGAGGAATAACTGAGACTATAAAATTAGCTGTCAGATTAATTTAATATATTTCAACATCGCAAGCATAAATCAGTGGAAACCTACATTATATGACCTGTTTGTTATGGCATAAATAGAAAAATCCACAATAACAGTGAGGTAGCAGAAGAAAAAAAAAGATGTTTTCTTTTATCCAAGATTTACAGACTGCTGACTTTGGCACAAAACCCACCTCACTGAATGTAGGAAACATGCAGAATAATAGATGCAAAGTGATTTTTTTTTTTAAGTGCAAACCCCACTTGCTCCAGCAACTCCAGACACCTCCCTGTGCTGCATCCTCCCCGTGGATATGAGATGAATCCCAGCTCCTCTCCCTGCAGCATTACCTGCTCCCGTTTCAGCTCCGTCAGGATTTTATGCTGCTTTGCTGCCACAGCAGAGGCTCCAGTACTATCCTGCAGGTGTTCCAGAACACTGGAGATCAGAAGGATGAGAATCACAGTCAGATAATTAAACGCCTTTAATTTACACGAGGGATGGGAGGCAAA
>VYZQ01000029.1:37835-49256 GCA_013400655.1 Mystacornis crossleyi
TGAGGGACACCCCTCACTGTCCATCCCTGAGGGCACCTCAGCCAGTTGGTGCCTCACACAACCCCTGTGGAGGCTGCAGTAGAAGCTCAACTCTACTCCGGAGACACTAAAACCATGCAGGCTCCTTTCCTCTCCTCATGCCTTATTTGCTACTTGCTTCTTCAGATGATTTTACATTTGTTGTCTTCCTCTGAAAGGAAGAAAACCTGTCCTGGCCCAGCAGGCCTCTGCCGGTGCGGCCCCCCGTGCCCCTCACCGTCTCCGGTGGCCCAGCCAGGCCAGCTCGGCCCTGGCCCTCTCCCGCAGAGCCTTTCTCCGGAGCTGCAGGAGCACAGCCTGGTGCCGAGCCCGCAGCTCCTCTCCCCTCAGGCACTGCTCCACCACGGCCAGGCTGGAACCATGGAAGGTGCTGGAGCCTCCGAAGTGTGGAATGGCTGCGCTCCACTGGGGACAGAGCAGAGCATCAGAGTCATCAGGTGAACAGTTTGATAGAGGGACTAAAACCAAAAAAAACCCCACGAACCCAGTGAAAGAAACACCCCTCGGATTATTTTGAGAGCTGGTGTTACCTGGCTGTCGGAGCTGGCCTGGTCACCGCTCTCTCCAGAGTTGTCCCAGGTCTCCCTGTGGGGCAGATTCACCCGAGGTGACAACAGATTCAAGGTGTGGTGGCTGCGCAGTGACTGCCTGTGATCTGCTGGCAGGGATCCCAAGGCAAAGAATCAACATCACCAACCATAAAATATTTGCAACAGAAGGAAAAAAAGAGACCCAAAACCCGACTCCCACGGTACAAATTAACATCCATTCCTGAATTCAAGGTGCCTTTGGCAAATACTTGTCAGCCAGACCTGTGCACTGCCCTCACTAAGAGCTGGAGGAGTCACCCCACAGCTGTTCACTTCCAGGAGCAAGGTATGGACATTAACATCTCTTACTAGTGAAATCATGTTAACAGGTAAAAGTTAAACAAGGGGCCCATCAATAGGGTAAATAACTCCCAGCATCATTTTCTTAGAAGGGCCAGGAATACAAAGGAAGGTGGCCATGGTTTAAATACGCACAACCAACATAAGTATTTAGGTCCAAATTTTCAAAATCAGTTAGAAAACTGCATTCCAGGCCAGGTTAAATGGGGCATTTTCCCAATATCACCAAATCCTTTAACTTCGTGTTCACCTCCTTGAAGCACTGAGCAATATGAACCTCCTCCTCCTAGAGGTTTTCTTTCTCCCACTATTTTGGGATGCACTGGACTGTGATCTCTTTCTATCTTCAGGGCAGAGTGTCTCAGTGGACCCATCTCTTGATTACTGAAGGTAAGAAAAAGAAGGTAAGACTGTTTTCTTATTGCAGTCAGAGATACAATTTCAATTCCTAGCTTTCACAGCCAAGTCCTCCGTGGAGACTGAATCTTTTTCAAACCAGAATGCTGCTCATTTTTATGTGATAGTGAAAGTTTTACCTGTGCAAAGGTGCCTTTCTGGTAATTGCATCCATAAGACCCTGGAAGCAATTCTCAAGTCTTTATGCCACTTTAAATGAACATAAAGTGCACATACAATATTCTAATTCACATCAAGGATACGATGGGAAAGCAAAATGAAGGAAATTAAACTTTTCGCACAAGTTTCAGAGGGGCTCCTACTTTTTCAAAAACGCAAAAATCTCCCAAAACATTGGAAAGGCGTTAATAGTGTAGTTTGGGCATAAAACACAGAAAAAAGACTGTATTGGAATGACTTTAGTGGCTGAAAATAGTCACATAGGGAAAATCCTTGGAGTGCCTCGCTGTAGCCTGCCTCCTGTACCTGCCAGCAGCAAGGTCACCTTCCAGCCAGCGTCCTCTCTGCGTGTGCTCTGCGTGGTACAGTCTTGGCACAGAAGGATCCCTGCCTCCGGAACTCCTGCTCTCCTGCACACACAAAAATGGTCACGCACCTCAGTCATCTGTTTGAAAGGCACAACATTTAAACCCTTTTTCCTCATCTTCTTGGGGTAGCCCCAGGTTGTAGGTAACACTTTTCCTATGCCAACAATTCCTAAAGAGGTGGATTAATTAATGGGCTGGGTACTACTCGCAGGGAGAAAACTGTGGGGGGGGCATATGAAGGTAAGGTGGTACAACAGCTCACAAATTGCTGTGCATTTAGAACTGCTCTGATGAGACGGGAGGTGTTGTCCCAGGATGTGAAATCATAACTTACCTCTGAACTGTGCTGCAGCAGGCCCCTCAAAAACCTGTGGCTTTCCTGAACCTCTTGCTTTGCTTTCTCCCTCAGCACCATAAGCTGCTGTTTCTGCTGGAGCTGATGGAGCTGTGTTGGGAAATGACACGTTATAAATGATATCTTTAACCAGGTGACACAACACCTGAGAGCTGTGGGGCAAAGGGCAGGACAGGAGCTGCACAGCCAGTTTCTGTCACATCCTGCTGCCCTGGGCACGCAGCACAAATGCTGCTTTGGCTGCAGCACAGCAACATTTTCTTACCCCCCAGAGCCATACTGAGGTCTCCAAACAACAAATGAAGGCTGGTACCTCACCTTTATAGTTCGTGGGGTTTATAAACCTGACACAGATCAGCTGATGCCAACTGATTATGGCCTAAGCACACCTGAATCTGGGGATAGGGAACACCTTTTTACCTGGGACAGCAGAACTGGGATTCCCTTTGCTCGTTACACGTTTCCCACTGACCTTCAGTTTGTGGGCCAGGAGTAGCGAGGTTTGTCTCAAAATGTCCAGGTGGCTCCTGTGCTTCTCTTCCAGCTCTGTGCGGCCGAGGTCTCCCTCACCTGCAGAAGCGTAGGGGATCATCACAAGGGGAATGTGTACATTGTTCCTAACTGCATTTTCCTTTCGAATCCTCCCTGGGCCTATTTTTGGAAGCCTCCCAAATCTGACATCTGCCTTTATTCCTGAAATAACTCCTCTGCATACATTTACTTCTACCGTAACTGTAGACGGAAAATGTCAGTACCTACATTCTGTCAAGAAATGCGTGAGCATAAAGTCCTGCAAGTATTGGGAAGAGGCAGGACTTGAGGGTTTATGCCAGGAGAGAGAAGGAGCGAGGAACAATTCCTGTTCTAAGCCTGAATTTCAGACTGTGGGTTATTGTCACTCTTGCTCTTGCTGCTCCTTTGCTGCACTAACAGGATCAGAGCCACTGGGTACAAAAGAAAAACTTCCCAACCTTGTGACAAGGTTTCCCAAGTGACAAAAGTCACTTCTTTGGGAACTCGAGCAGCATCCTGCGTGTCCCCTCCATCCGTATTGGGACGCAGGCTGGTTCCTCTCTCTTTTGTCACAGGGGGACACAAACCCCTGGAGAAAACCTTTCATTTTGAGGAGGGGATGTTTTCCATCTTGCTCCAGGTGCATCTTTTTCACTGCCACTTCCTTACTGCACCTCCCCTGCCTGTGTGTGACAGTGCAGCTGATATTATGTTTACCAGCGAAACGTTCTTGGCTGCTTGAGCTTCTCAGAGGAATTGCTCAGCTTATGCAAACAGGTTGTGTGTTTATTCTGTGCTGTGCCACCGTCGCAGCAACCAGAGTCGTAAAAGAATTGAAGTGTGGGTCATAAATAGAAATAGGTTTGACTTGGAAACTTGAGATAAAACCTCTATCCAGGTCACCTGGATCCAAATTACCCCATGGTGCAGGATAAGGCCATGACAGGCAGGGTTTGTTTTTGCTTTACAGACTGAAGGGTCTTTAACACAGAAGGAGCAGAGATGTGGGCTTGTTTGCATGCCAGGATGGGTTTTGTGTTTATGTGGGTGTGAGTGAAATAAAATATTAAATCTTTGAGCCTGCTGCAGATTTTCTATTAGAATGCTGCTCAGTTTTTATCAACAGCTTGATTGCAGATTTCACTTTCCTCCTACAGCAGTACTATAGGAGGCTTCTCTTAACCCCCTCCTTTTCAGAGTCAGGAGACTGGATGGAAATCTCATCCTTTATTTTGGTAATGGGCATTTCCTGGTTTTGAAGGGTGGTTTGAAAAGGCAAAATCATACTAAATTATCTAGACGTGCTAAATTAAGAGTTCATCGTTTTTAGAAAGAATTCTGTTTTTAGCCAGTCTGTCTAATTTTGAGGACTGAGTCAGGCTCTTTAATGCTGATAGTTACTAGAGATGATTTTGTGCAATTTTGTGCAATGGAGTGGATGAAAGAGCTGGTTTTTGTACAGGGAAGTTTTATTAGTGGTTTTAAGCAATATAATAGAAGAAAAAGACGTGTGAACAATTCTTCAGTGGGTCCACAGACAGCACTTTCAAAAGCTCCTTCAATGCTAACAAATAAGGTCATTCTATAAAAAAAGTTACAAGATATATTTATTGATACTAAGTTGTCTGAGTAGCTTTTAATACTAATATCTGAGCCAGTCAGAAATGTGATCATCTATTAGGATCTAATTTAAAACCTGACAAATATTTTCAATTTGTGCCTCAAACTGAACAATGCTCTTGTTCTGCTCAAAGCCCAACCAGTGGTGTTGGCCTCAAAGCCATTAAAAAGTTTTGATCTGTTTTCCTTCCTTTCGAATGTAATTTTCCTAATTGTGGCTATTTCCAGATGCATTTCTTGCGTTGCAACATCCTGCATTAAAGAAAATACCATCTGGCTAAACTTCACGTCCTTTTAGGTGATGATGAATGGCATTTACTGCCTACCCAGATAGCTTCAATGTGCATACACTCAGCCTTGTGAAAAAAATGCTATTTATTAAATCACTTTCCGCTGCACCTGCAGAATCTCAGCAAAGCCCTGTAGAATCTCCCTGACATATAATTAAAAAAGCCAGGCTAAAAGTCTCATTTTTCTAATCACTTGAAGCAAGGCAGAAGCATTTACTGCTGCTTCACTCAAGGACAGCTTTTTCTCTTTCTGCCCATGTCAGCAATCAGACCAACCCAGTTATTATAAAAATACACACTTGCAACTTTAGCTGTAAGCACAACTTTGGCTGCATTATTGCCTGGAGGTGTATGAATATGGGGTGTAAATTTTCCTGAAATGCTGCTGAGGAGTGGAGCAGCAGATCCAGAAGGAATGGCCCCTTTTGCCCCGTTTTGGGCAGTCCTTCCCCTCTCCAAAATTACTGTGCTAGCTCAATTGCTTTATTATTTCAGGATGCTCTTTGGGTAAGGTGAAATAGCTGCATTTCCACAACTGCTGAATCAGGTCCTCCTCTCCTCTCTGAACACGTCTGGTATCCCACTTGTCACTGAAGAGTGGCTGCTGACCAAACAAGGGGATTAATGTGGCCTGTGCTGCTCCTGTGCATATTTTGTGTTTATATCTAAATCCTCTGGTGTGGAGGGCTGGCCTGAGTTCAGCTTCCAGCCAGATGTTGCAGCACTTGGCAGTGCCTCACCCTGCTGCTGCCCCTTCTCACACGGAGCTGCAGGGCAGCTCTTGGCCCGGGATAGCAACAGAGCTGGGCCTGCACCGAACCAGAACCCTGAATTTCCATGGAATGCTCCTTCTGTTCCTCATCAATTATTCCAAACTCCCTCAGTCAATGACAATGTTGCCTTCTCCAGTCACCTAGAAACAGAGACTAGATAAGAGTAAGGGAATAAAGGTAGGGATTTATTTGAAGGGCCTTCAAGGCACACCCTGGGGAGCCGGAGGCTGCTTCCATAAAATGGACCCCAAGATGGACGAAAGTCACGAGTTCTTTACACTGTTCTAGGGTTGGTCCATTTGCATATCAGCATAAATTCACCAATTAACACTTTAACTCTCTTCCATTTCTCCACCTCTCTCCTGGTCCCAGTTTCCACCTTTAGGCCTCGGACAGCCCGAGTGTCCTTGAACAGCGAGCTCAGAGAGGCTTTGTTGTGTCTGTCTGGCCTAAGAGAGCAGCTCACGAGCTGTAAGAAACTTCAGAGCTACACACTGGGCAATACAGGATTTGAAAAGTCCAGAAATTAAAACCCAAGGCATCAAGAACATCACTGCAGACAGCTGCAGAGGTGCTGGGAGGCAGGGCTGGAGCTCACTGGAGCGGTGGGGAATACAAAACACAGCACGGGGTTTGGGGGGGAACACGAAGAGCTGCCTTAGCTCAACGCTCTCCATCAGAGCACAATTAGCTGAAGCCGTGCTGAGGCACTTCTGTGCTGATTCCACTAATTTGTTTCTCCCTCTTCCAGAAGCAAGAAGGCAGCTCCCTCTAGTGATACGAGAAAATATGTCAATCAGCACTTTAGGGGAAAGATGATACATGGAAATATATCTCCCTTGTAGTTCAGGTTGAAATTCTGCGTTTTAAGAACAGTGGGAAACATTGAATACACTTTCCTAATGCAAATTACTCAGAAGCAGTCACCGTGCTTAAGCTTCAACATTTAGGAAATACTTCTTTAACAATTCATTTGAGCTTAAATTTTGATATCTCTCAAATACAAAAAACGGAAAAAAAAAGGAAACAAAAAGTCTGGTCTGAGGAAATGAAATTTCTGGCCCATTCACTCCAGTCTGTCTCAAAGACCATTCCCTAGACTGTAGGAAGTGGCATAGGCAAAACGCTGTATTTTTTTTTTTTAATCACCTAGTTATTTATTTAATAGAAATACAGAAATTTGGGTACCGTGGCAGTATTCAGAGGACATGCTGAAGTAGCAACGAAAGTACAGCTCATTTCCTCAGGTCCCTGTGGGAGAGACCTGGTGGTTTGGCAGGAATGACAGGAAGATTTTACATACTGGTGCAATATGCAAATCTCTTCCCTATCAGCTCACTTGGTTATACCAAGTTTTGTGCCTAAACTGATTAGAAATTCATGTAACAGCAATGTGAAATAGTTCCCAGTGCTACCTGTGGAGACAATTTTTGTTCACCACAGCATGTGCTTATAGGATTTGCAATTCGGGATTTTATACTGGCTGTGTTTAAAAAGAAAATTCAACAATCCAGGACAAGTTCACTGTCTTACCCCAGGCAGTAAACAGATACAAATACTTTGTGAACACCTTCTTCTCTCTGCTTTAAGATGTTTGAAATGAAATTTGTTATTTTGCCAAGTGTGTTTACTACAGCAACTCTTTCTTTGGCACAGCAGTGGGTGGTCAGGTGACGCGTGTCCCCTTGGAAGGTAAATATGTGCATTTGGCAGCAGTTGTAGAATTACACCTCATTATGCTGCATGTGCACCGTGACTTCTGTGTCCTGTGAAAGGACAGAGCCAACTGCTGGGTGATGCCTCTGACAATGCAGCCTCGAGTCTGAATGCCCCGTCCCTGCTCAGGGTGGTGACAGCCCCGCTTGTGACCCATATTTCAAACCCACATTGTGTCCACGGCGACAGTTCCGTGCCTCCTGTACGGCAGCAGGGCCATGGTGGGAGTGCTGCTTCCCAGTCCAGCCTTGGGCTGGCAGCTCCTGCAAACGCTCGGGGAAGGGGAAGGTTTCTCCTGGCAGAGACACGAGGCAGCAGCTCCTATTGTTTCTGTGGTGAATAGTGGATGGCTGGGTCTTGCAGAATTGGGGCTCTTAGTTATTAATAGTAAATAAATAGGTTGTCTTTCGCTTGGGGTAAAACACTTCAGACAACGGCCTTGCTACCCAATCGTCTGAGATGCCCTCCTGGTCCCTGGGGGCTAGGGAGAAGCACAGTAAACAATGCTGGCTTCTCCACCACCCCAAAATCCAATATTATGTATAAAATGTTGTGAGGAAAACAATGAAGAATCCTTAATAAGAGCAAAGGCTTTTTGTAAGTCCCCTCTTTGAGGAAAGGTTATCTGATCTTGTTCTTTTGTCTCGGAAAAGCCCTTAAAACAATGCACCATCTGCTCCTGCCTGGTGGGAGCAGGCAGAGATCTCTTCAGACACAGCGGTCCGCACGCTACTGGTCGGCTTTTAACCCTTTCGGCCACAAACTTTCCCTGTTTCCCTGCGAACCTTTGCTCCGGGCAGAAGCAGTGATGCCCTGCACCCTGGCCAGCCCTGAGCACCCTGCAGCACATCCCTCCATCCCCCCTGCCCATGTCCTGCGCCTTGATGTCTCTTGCTGTCCAAGGAGGACAACATCCCACGTTGCTCGGATGGGGTAATTATGAAGAGTTAATTGTAAGGCTTCCCGAGACCTTCCGATGAAGCTGTGAGGTGCTGGAAATATCTGAGTTAAATGGGGTTTGTTCCATCTGTAGCTGTCACTGTGAGCCGAATTCACACCTGTGACAGCACAGCATGGAAAAGGCAAAGAGTTTCTGTTGCATTTTATGCAATTTTAATAATAATTTCATATAATCTCTTAGACTGTACATGAATGTTGAGAGGACAGTTTTTCATGTACCCTTTTTTCACCTTCGAAATCTGCAACAGAACCACCTATTTGAAATTGCCCCTCAGCTCAGAAGATTTTTCAGCCCTAGCCAGAACCATTAGCAAGAATTCTGCTGCAATGAGGGACTGTTCATCCTATTGCCACCACACAAGAAATACCTTGGGAGGGCACTGAGTGACCCTCCAGGAGATGCCACCTTACCCAAGTCCTGCTCAAAGCCGTCAGTGCTCGGAGGGGCAGAGGGCTGGAAGCTCAGGCTGTCCCAGATCCTCAGGCTCTCTCCGGGAAACTGGTTGGCCATTTCCTCTTGGTTCTGAACTTTCAAAATAGTCTCACATCCACAGTGATCCCTCCATGCTGTGAGTTCTCCCTGCGGGCTGTGTCGAGGTAACAACAACAGTAAGTTTTTGAGATATGCTTAAAGCAATCTTTTGAACTGGAGGAAAAAAAAAGGTTATTTCATTTTAACAGAACTGTTACATTTTGTCAAATAGGAACAAAAGGCTCCCTGAGAAGTCGTACCTGCCAACGTACAAAATCTCCTGTCTTGTACCTTGATGTTGTCAGGAAAGCTAATAACACTCATTTTTCCCTACTCTAATCGCTGCTCTGAAAGAGCTGGGTATTTTTCAACCTGGTGGCAAACACAAACAACAACCTTGAAGGGTGGAAGCTTAATTTATGAGGGCTGCATTGTACAATCCGTGCCACTGTTGGGACTTGGTTGCACAACCCAGCTTTGAACCTTGGCAAAGAAATCTGTTTGGAAACACAAAGTACTGAGCTCTGTTCCAGTGTTTCTGGGACTTGTGCTGAGCAGGGCTCTGGCCCAACTAAGATCTGGGAGTGAGACATATACTTTAATATTTCAAAACAATGTCAGCACCCAGTCCTGCAGATGAAGACCTCAGCTAACTGATTTTACTTTGTTCTGGTCTGTAACTATCTGAGTTTAACTAAAAAGATTAGGAAAGAAGGTGTGAAAATGGGCATTTATTGATCAAGCCTCAGCTGAACCACATGCAGGGACACTGAGACACTGAAATGGTGACAGATGTTTTCTTTTTTACACAGAAAAATGAATGTGGAAATTTTTTTTTTTTTATCGGCAATCAGCTTAGGGAAATCTTATTTCATTTTTCTCGTTAATAAGCTTTTCTTTGTTTTTCATGACCCAGAAACTGCTAAAACGATTAGTACAGCTTCCACTAACAGCGTCTTGGATGTAGTCTTTGGAAAGTGGGAGCAAAGGTGGATGAGAGAGAAGGAACAGAGGAAACAGGGATGTCTTAAAAAGCTGTTCTAATATTCACTGGTTAAATGCGCTGAGTTTTGTCTCTGCATTTGTGTTGGGATGTTTTTTCAGGCGTTGTTTTCTTTGGCTCTTGGGAAATGCCTAATTCTGTTTGGGTCTGTGTCCTGGGAAGGGCACCAGTGAAAATCAACGCAGATTCTACAGAAAATATTGGGTTTACACAGGAGTGGCCAGCAACGCCTGCCCTCCAGACACAGCCAGCTCTGCATAAACCACCACAACTCCCAGATGAGGCTCTTCGGGTTTGCACTCAAGAGAAAGTGTTGCTGGGTCCGCAGGAGGAGACAGAGCTGTGATTCAACAGGTGACTCTCCAGCCATCACCCTCTGCCTTTGAGGCCACCCAGAGCACTTCCAAATCCGAACTTACGGCAAAAATGGTGTGATTTTTTTGACTCTTGAGAATGTAGCCTCTCGTAAAGGTAAGTGGAACAAAGTAAGATGGAACTGCGCACTCATTTTCCGGCGGTTTGGAGAATTCCCATCAGTGAGTCATTTGCATCAGCAACAAATCTCTGCCAGCCGCCCCTGCGGACGCTGGAGCAGCCGGGCATGAAATGGGAAAATTTCTTATGGAAACAGGCACCTGTGGGATTTCGTGCATGAACATGAGCCGCTGTTTTCAGAGCTATAATTAAACATGTAAACAGCAAACTGTGCTGTTGAAGCTGGCTGTGGAGAAGGTCATGCTCAAGAGCGCCGGGTTTGGAGCACTGGGTGTTTTGTATTTGTGAATGAGGCCGGCGCACGGTCGGTTTTAACAGGTGGCTTTGTTCAGCTGAGCTCTTGGAGAGAGAACTCTTGGTCTGTCATAGCCAAATGTGGACTCGTAACTCCTTAGCAGTGAAAGTCAGAGCACAGACCCAACTCAGCTGCTTTTACCATCACGTTTTCTAACCCAGCTTTAGCTACATCAATGAGAGCTCTGCAGAAACAGGTTTACAAGACCAAGAACACAGCACTGACCCCTCCTGTTAGCACAGCCTGTGAGGTTTTGTGTGCAAGAGACAGGCTCCCTTCACTGCCTGCTGACACTCTGCACAGAGAGTTCATGCACTCACAGTGCAAATGTTCCTCGAGCAGGAGAAATTATGGGAAGTTCCTCAGGAACCTCCAGAGCACCCTGGTTCTCCTTTATCAGGTGGCTTTCTGTCTGATCTGATCTGTAGTGAATCAGTTGATACCTGATCAACTTCAGGAGTGTCCAAGCTTCACGAGAGGTGCAAAATTAGATTATATGCAAATAAAAGCTGAGGGCAAAAAGCAGGCTTTTACTCTGAGCCTTTGTATTAATTATCTCCTTTACCAGTAGCTAAGGAAGGGTTTGGCATGGGCTGGTCTTTTCTTTATATTGTCCCCTCACTGTCACCGCTGCTGCATCACAGGGAGCCCTCAGCCCACCAGGAGATGAGTTTGGAGTAATTCCCAACACAGCCACCCTTTCCACTTCTAATCTCTAAATACAGCGATATTTTATCTGCAAGTACCTCTCCTCATCTTTTGAAGCAGCACTTGCAAGAGAGTTGTGATTTATTGTTTGAGAGGTTTTATTGCTGTTTTTTCGGTGATGCTCTGAGGACTTTTTGACTCCGGCTGCTTTGCTTTCTCAGTAATTGCATTGTTCAACAGATCAGTGCAATCTGTCTTATTTCTCCTGGGTCTGATGCTTGTCCCTTACAGCTGGGGGGCTGTTCCCGTTGAGCCCAGGGGGTCCTGCACCTACCAGCCGTTCCCGTGAATTTGGGTTGTGTCAGGACAAGAGTGATGGACCCCACGGCTGCTGGGCTGTGCTCCCCA
>VYZQ01000031.1:0-25942 GCA_013400655.1 Mystacornis crossleyi
GCTAAAGCTGAACGTAACAGAGGAGAGTGTTCTGTGTTCTCATACAAACATGCTGCTCATGCAAACAGAAGAAGTTAGTTAGCAGCTGAATGTAAAATGAACTGACTTGTATTTATGAGCATCATTATTTACACAGCTGCAAATTACATTACAGCACCAACGTGGTTGTATAAACAAAGTCACAGAATAACCCAACAAAGTTTACTGTTGTATGAAAATAACAAGACTTACTGATGTTAATGATTAACTTTGTTTTTTAGTGAATGCTTTGAAATATAGTACTGATAATAAATACTTTTTTTCATACTGCTACTCTTCAAAATTCACTAACAGTGATCTGTGATGTGTTAAAAGAATATTTTAGGAAAAAAGAAGTATTTCACTCATATGTTAAAGTCTTCTCTGTTAAAGACACAGAAATTTACTCTTAATAATGATAATTTGAGAAATATATCATTGGCTAAATAGCACCTCACCCATAGAACTAACATTCCCAAATAAATAGAAGAACTATAGAAAGATTCATAGACAGAATATCCTGAAGAGCTAGAGCATATGTTAAGCTTTACCAAACGTAGTGGGCTGTGGCTAAACAGGGAGGGGAAACAGAAGGGGAGGAGCAAAGCAGGGTAGGAAAGAAACCCAGCAGACTGTAGAAAGGCCCATGTGTTAAAAAGAAGATTACATGGAAAAGCTGAAACTTTGAAGTCAAAGTACGAAGGTTATACTGCTGTGTTTCTGGCAGTAATTCTGAAGGCAGTCATAGGGAATAATCTATTTTCCTTGTTCTATGCAGAAAAGGGACATTTGTTGTCATGAAAGACTTATAGTTCTCTTAAGAACCAGGTGCACAAACTGCAGACAGTCAGCTGAAATACTAACAGACTTTTCTCAGTGGAGAGTGCCAAGTTTAACAGGAAGAAACAAAAAGAAGGAATGTACTATGTGATTTATTTTTTTCCCCTACCTTTCTGGGACATAGAGTCTTGAAGATACAGCTGTGTGAAAATGTTCCTCAAGACAGCTTTGCAATAGTAACAAGAATTTCAAAGCTGAGGCTAAAACCCTCTAATTTTCCATTCCCTGTGGTGCTGATGTTAGAATACAAACAGCTCCATTCTAAATTACACACGTAGCTCACCTAGTGCCATATCCTGTGCCAGAAAATTACCTTGGGACCCTTTTCTGAAGGTATAAAACCTGTACAAAGTTAATTTGCTAGAATATCCATCTAAAGAAAGTTTCACCCCCTACCTGAAGTAGAGAAAATTTACTTGCTCCCCTAACTGTGGGACTTTAATCTACCTAAAATCCCCATTTTTTTAGGTCAATTTAATTCTAAATCATTACTTGCAGAATTAAATAGTATTAATTAATAGCATTGCTAAAAAAATGTATTCATTCTTTTTGAAATTTAAGTTACATTAGTGTCTATCATACTCTTATATAATGTTACAAACTCCTGAGCCAATTATGTAAAAACAGAGAATTTATTACAGAATTATAGAGTTAACAACTGGAGACCCAAAATGGTGATTTGCCTGTGTACAAAACAATGGAGCAGCATTGGGTGCTTAGCCAAGGTACAGTATGGCCAGAGGCATGCCTGCAGGACTGGGCAGATACATTTTATACCGGGGAGCTGGGTATGGCTCCTCCCTGGACCCCACCCCCTTAGTCAGTTCTGGTTGGCTCATTGGTATCTGGGGCTCATCTGATTGGGTTGGGATTATCCAGTGGGGTTTGCCTCTTGCTCCCCTTATGCTAATAGTGATTAACACCCATAAAATTCCTCTTTTATCAAAGTCCGGAAAGTTCTATGACAAACTTCTGGTAATACAGTACAACACATTAACTTCCATTATAATAAAACCTGTTACCCCAGTGAATACTCTTATTAACATATACAGAAACCCACAAATTTATCAACTTCTCAATTATGAAAGCCAACTCCCTATTCCCTATATCTATTTATAACACATAATAAGACAGAAAGAGAGATATCGTTTCCCAGCTCTTTTACAGCCATTATTTTTGGCTGGTTTTCTGTTGCTGTGGGGTCCCAGCAACCTTTCCGGAGACAGATATGTCCATGGAAATAATCAGGGAAACGATATTTGTTAGATGTTCAGATATTCTTTATTCTTTCTCCCAGCCTCTCGGCATGGGGGCCTTGACCAGACTGACAACCCCTGAGAAAAACCCCAGTATTCCCGAGGCAGGGGAACATGAAAAGGCCAATGGGGACAAGATTTGGGTACACATGATCAGGGAACAGGAGGTCTGGAAACCCCGTGTAACCATGCTTCCAACTCCCAAGGCCCATCCCCCCAGGGGTGGAAGCCCCAACAGTTTTCTGTCCTTTAGGGATTGGGATTTGGTTCTCAAGAGGAAAAGAATCCCCTTTTTCACTTTTTTTAATAAATATTTCTCCACTACCCCCATGATTTTATCTGACCTTAATTTCACCACATCTAGAATATCTGTTTTCAAATGAAGTGCTATAGACCAGACTCCAGAAAATGGCAAGATATTTACTTACNGCCTCCACACTCTTTTCCTGCCACCATCTTGGCTCTGTCACATGTGACCTACTTTCCCCTTCTTTCTGACCTTGGAGCCGCCATGTTCTTCTCCCTCATGTGACCTGCTTATCTTTTCTTTCTTGCTGACTTGGAAGAAAAGGTGTCCTTGCTGGCTGCGTATGATGTGCCTTTCAGTTCAGCGTGAGCTGTGCTGGCAGCAGAGAGGAGGCCCCGCCGGCCTGCGCCGGCGCTGTGTTGGCTGTGTGGAGGAGAGGGGAGGCCTGCCAGTCCCCAGAAGCTGCGCCAGGTGGGTTTAGCTGTGCGGCAGTTCATGGCTGCTTTTACCTGCCTGCGGCTCAGCGATGGTTTCCCCGCAGCAGGCCAGGGTCCGTGCCACTGTGCTGGGAGGAAAGGGAGGAAGGGGGCCCGGCCCGGGCCCGGGATGGGCCTGGAGCCTCCCCCGGGGCCCTGGAAGCCAGAACAAAGAAGAGAAGTTCCGGTCCTGGCATGCTGTTTAAATATGCAAACTGCAAAAGCACCATTGGCTTAGGAACTTGTCCATCAACTCAGTTCAACCTACTACACATGTCCACATACCATGGATTTTCTGCTTCAAGGATACTAAATGTAGCACCCATGTGTGCATTCGTTTGGTGTTTCTTGTTCAAAATATTGCATCATGTATAATAAGGAAGAATCACACACATCATGGTTTTAAGATCCGTCAGCACAGATACGCAAGTTTGATGGGGAAAAAACCCCAACCGTTCTAATTACTAAAATTTTCATAATATAAGTAACCAGAATAGTTTACAGTTGCAGGTATAGAACACTTTCCAACAGAAGTTCTAGTTCATTAAAAAAATGTTTTTTCATTTGTATCATTAATAAAGGGATTGAGAGGGAAAAGGAGAAAACCCATTTTCTACTGTAGTTAATCTATTAACTGTATTTTTCTTCTCTTTTTTTCTTCTCTTACACCTGTCATTACAAATCTTATTCTTAATAGCCCACTATTAGGTCACTCGGAAAGGGAGAAAATTCATACTATTTATTTCATCTGACTTTTAGGGGTCTGTGATTCTTCAGGATTCTTCAGGTGATAGTTCTTAACCTGCATTTTCATCAGGTTAATTATTACAAAATTTGAACTTTCTGAATTAATTTCCCCCTATTTTCTGTTTTCTTGAAGGCAAATTTTAGTAGGATTTACATGAAAGTCATTGTATGATTTCTGACTGTATAATAACGGGGGAATTTAATTTGTACCAACATGAACTCCAGTAATTATAGTTGGTACTTGCAGTAGTTTTTTCAATTGTATTGGGTTTGTACAACCAGGATTTGGAAGCAGGGGGTGGGTTACAGGGGCAGCTTTTGTGAGAAGCTGGTAGAACTTTTCCCCCATGTTCAGCAGAGCCAGCCACCTCCAAAGTGGACCTGCTACTGGCCAAGGCTGAGCCTACCGATTAAACAAGGTAGCAGAGGCTCTGCAATTAATGAAGAAAAGTTATAGGACAGGTATAATAGTGTTCAGAGGAGTGAGAATACATGAGAGGAACAACTCTGCAGATACCAAGGTCAGAGGAAAAGGAGGCGCAAGGGTGCTTCAGGAGCCCGAGCTGTGATTTCTCTGCAGACCATGGTGCAGACCATGGTGAGGCAGCTGTGCCCCTGCAGCCCATGGAGGTCAGTGGGGAATGCAGAGAACCACCTGCAGCCCATGGAGGAGTCCCACACCAGAGCAGACGGACGCCTGAAAAGAAGGCTCCGAACCCGCGAAAAGTCCATGCTGGAACAGGCTCCTGGCAGGGACCTGCAGACCCATGGAGAGAGGAGCCCACACTGGAGCAGGCTTCATGGTAGGAGTTGTGACGTTGTGGGGTCCTAAGCCAGAGCAGGCTTTCCTGAAGGACTCCACACTGTGGATAGGGAGCCAGGCTAGAGCAGTACTGTAGTCCATGAGAAGGACTACAGTAGAAGGCTAGAGAAGAACTGTAGTCCATGTGAAGGACTCACGGTGGAGAAGCTCATGGAGAACTCTCTTCTGTGAGAGGGACCCCAGACTGGAACGGTGAAAAAACTCTTCTCCCTGAGCAGCAGCAGAAACAATATGTGATGAACTGACCATAAGCCCCGTTCCAATCTTCCTGTGCCTCTGGCAGGGGGAGGGTAGAGCCTGGGAAGGGGAAAAGGGGAGGGGGGAAGGTGTTTTTAAGATGTGTTTTACTTCTTATTATCCTGCTCTGATTCTGTTTGAAAATAAATTAAATTAATTTCCCCAAGTCGAGTCTGTTTTGACCATGATTGGTAAGCAGGAGTGGATTCTCTGTGTTCTTATCTTAAGTCATGAGCCTTTCATTATATTTTCTCTCCTGTCCACTTGCAGAGGGGGATGCTAGAGCAGCTCTGGTGGGTTCCTGGCATTCAGCAACCCACCACATGGATTAAATGCGGAGTTTTATGTAATAGGTTGAAATATGGTGAGATTAGCAGTAGTATAGACAAAAAAAAATCCAGGAAAGTGCATCTTGTTGTTTACATGAATTATAACAATATTTGGCCAAGTCAACATTATTTGAAAGTCGTATGTGTGTGGTAAAAATGTCAATATCTGAACAATTTCTGAAAAATGCCTTTACATATACTGTTCATAAATTATTTTCTAACCATTATATGTAGGGAGGTGACTGCTCTAAGTACAAAAACTGTTGTTTGACCTACTCCATACTTTCATATTCCATGATGCTGCAAGGATCTCCAGAAATTACTGTGACTATTTTCTTCCAGCTTTCCAGGAAACTGGCATGGATTCATCTACTACAGCCAACCTGTCCCTAGACATTAGGCCAAAAAAGCAGAAAGAGCACAATGAAGAATATTTATCTTTGATAAAGTCAGGAGACAAACAGATCCAGTGTGGTGTTTCACAATACACAAAGACAGAACAGACTTCCAGTGGGAGGAGCTCTCTCTTGCTTTTCAGGCTTTGTGTTCACTGCATGTTTCCTGGACTAAAAAGACAATAAACTGGGAAAAGAAAACAGACCATGACTGGAGTCATGGAGGAATTTCTAATCCCTTTGGACTGGGTCCCAGAAATATAGGGATAAATGGAGGAAGTTTGAACAACACTTAGGAAATAGTGCAGTCTGATGAAGAAGGAAACACTCCACAGACAACAGAAGACTATGAATCATCTGAGGCCAAAGAGTTAGTGTGGTAATTTTACAGAGCCAAGTCCCAGATGAAAAACATGAACCTGGTTTGGATCTAACACAAAATAGCCCAAGTGTGGCTGCTAGAAGATACAGAATTAAATTTGGCAAACTGCCCAGAATAAGCCGTTCAAAGACCTCACCTCTTCCAGGCTATCACTTAGTAAGCACAACTCTAGAGAATTTAAATAGTACGAGAAAATGTACAAGAGGCAAAAATCACGCAGTGCTCAGAAACAGAATTCACAAAAGGGCAGTACATGGCTCTGCACATGAACGGCCAACAGTACAATACTACAATACAGTATTTGGAGAAAGATGAAAGGACTGCAGTGAAATGTATCATTTTGCAAACACCAGCAGAGCATGGTGGAAACGATAACAAGAATGCTATTAGTTCCAAAAAATTCTTCAAAAAAGCTGCAAGCAGTGGTGAAGCAAAACAAGGATTCTAGCGAGTTTGGCACGGTGAATACAGTATATTTGTTGTGGTGAACTAGTACTAAAAAGACCAACCAAAAAAAAAAAAAAAAAAGGGGGACTGCAGGAAAGAAATAGGTGAAACTCAAGACTCAAAGTCTTGTCCTTCTGAAGGGATTCTGTGTCAAATGCTTGAGAAAGAGCAGGTATTCAATTTATAACAGCACTGAGAAAAAAGTACCAAGTACTGGCTTCAAATATGCCATGTCCACCTGTTTTTACAAGAGGTTGTTCTCACTCGTAGAACAGATTCTTCAGCTGTGGAAAAGTTCAAAGAGTAATTGCTCTCAGAAGGAAAGCTGTCAATAAAGTATAGAATAGAGCTAAAGGGGCCCAGTTTCTGCCCCCATGAATATTCTATTGACCTAAGGAAGGGGGATAAAAGAGAACTTGGATAGGTTTTCTTCTCTAGGAATTATAGAGTAAGCAGAAAAAGAAGAAAAGTCTTTTAAGCTAGTTGGTCACTCTAGTGAAAGCAAAGGAAGAAAGCAACTAAGAAAAAAGAATGAAGCTCTGGCTTCTAGTATGCTAAACTATTGCTAAATAAAGGTGTGGAAAGACAAAAGTGTTTCTAGCATCAGTGAGTAGAAAATTCTGGAACACATGTTCCATTCCAAGTGTTTTTCTAGATTTCCTGAATCAGTAGAGTTCTAGACAATGAAACAGAAAAACAAAGTTTGCATTTTCAGACTTTCAGCATTTCTTTTGAGGAATAGTTTCTTCAGGCAATGTCCAAGGTAAGTCACAGGAAAATATAACCATTATTTAACTGAATAGAAGGCAGTAAAGTCCACTGAACTTTAATTGTGAAGGAAAACAGATATCTCTAAGCAGACATAAATTAAAAAAACACAAATAAACACAGAAAATTAGGGAAAAAAAAGCTGAAGTTCTTGGACTAAACTAAACCACACTATTTAATGTTATTTAATGTAGTGTTATTTAATATGGCAAAGTGTTAACACAGCAAGCTAATACAGCAAAAGAATATAGGGGGATCCAGCAAAACACCAACCTTTCTAGCACAGGCAAGGGAAACTTAAAAGAGCTTGTTCGGAAGAAAAACTTCATGTCCAGAGCAGTCATCTAAGAATGATACAATGCACAGATGTCTAATGAATATGTTGTACAACAGTCAATCACAAAATTGAACTGGTAGCTTAAAGAGATTTTCCTTTATAGAAGAGCCTGCAATAAGAGAGGAAGAGTCAGTAAGGAGAAAAATAGGTTTCTACAGCATCACTGAAGATTCCTTCAAAAACTACAAGGGTGTGAAAGCATAGTGAACAGATGCATACAAGTTATAGAGCTTTTGAAGCAAAGCAACAACAGTGTGAATTAATTACAGGAAAACAGTATAACACTGACCTTCCCTAAAGTTTGGCACATAGTTTTGAAGTTTGTATCCTGGAAGCAAGCACTAAAATGAAGATATCTCTTTTTATCACTGCTAGTAAGGGCAAACTTGACATGGCAACCTTACAGTGGAGAACTAGCCTGGATTTTCACCAGTTTTCTCTGCAGTAGAGATTAAAAAAATCTCATGGGAAATTTTCACTACAGTGACTCCTATGAGTTGTCTTTTGAAAAGAAAAGGGTTTGACACGTGGACTCTTGTCAAGATTTTGCAGCAACAAATTACAGGCCAGTATTAGGAAGCCACTGAATTCACCTGGCAAACAACTTTTTCAGATAACTGTAAGCAAAAGAGCTAATAACTAAACCAGATACCTATGATAAAGAAGGATACACAGTGAAGTGCGAAAGCAAATCTGAAATCACCATGGGATAATATCTCAGGAGCTACTAGTGTTTCTTAAAAATTTTTTGTCTACCTGACAGGAAACTTTCACTGCAGACAGCAGTGATGTTACAAGAGATTGCTTTACCAAGAATGGAGGCACTGTGGAAAAATAAGAGACCACACTCCCTACCTGACTTCACTTCCCACACTGTAGCACAGTTGATGCAACCAGTATAGGGCTCTTGATGCATTGGGCAATTTGATGTATCTTAATGCAAAGAGAGCTTTTTTCCTGCATTGACATAAGTGACCCTGCTGCACAGTGACATTTCTTCACACTCTCATCACCTTCATGGACATAAACTGTAGATGCACACGTAGCATATTTTTTTGGTTTTCAGCCAGGCAGGAACTGCACAATACAGTGACAACTTTAGCCTCTCATAAACTGGGCAAAATATCATACAATAATGAAGGTAAAGACAGAGAGAAAAATGATAATGTGGGTGAGACAGAGGTTGACAGCAACAAAAAGGGAAGTTGGGTTAAAAGCAGTGTGATTGTAAATACAAATAGAAAAGCAGGGAGAGAAAACTGATAGGAAGCCTTGGAGAGGAAAAAAAAAAAGCAGGAGCAAAAGTAGTTAAAAACACAGTCAAGATCAAGGTAACAAGCAGAAACAGACAGGAAACATGCCTTTTCTCTTTCCTCTCAGAAGAGAACCAGAGGGAAAAGGAAAGGGGAAATGGCAGAAAGAGCAGAAGGATCTGGACAGTGTGAAAGGGTCCCTCTCTGAAAGCTGGAGTGGAGCTGGTGGCTCATATGTCTCTGCATGCTATTGTAGCAGCAAGGACAACTCTCTCCTGATATTGGTTGATTCATACCCCAATGCCAGAAGCTTCCTATTAAAAAAGTAATTTCTAATTACAAACTATGTCATAAAACATTTGCTTAAGGGGTATTTTTAAGGTTTATGGGGATTCTCTCTCAGGAAGTTATCCTGCTCTTGAGTACTCGAACTTAAAATCTTAATATTTTTTATGCAAGCTATTTTGGATGTTATGTATACACCACAGATAAAGAGAAAGATGTAATTATTTGACTCCATCAAAACTACTTCTGTGGTGAACTTGACTTTAACCTGTTTATCACATTTGCCAGATGTATTCTATTATTATTCATCATTTTCTCACATCAAGTGCACCTTAGTTCCTTTGGATAAACACTCTGAAATGTAATGCAGAGGAGCTGGCCAGATTGTTCATTTTGTTCAGAGGTCAGAGGAAATGCAAGTATTTGAAAACTTGTTAATATGCTTCAAAGGTAAGACAATCTCATCTCCAGCATACAGTCTGCTTTTTAAATAAAACACTTTTCATCTTTCTAGGAGAGGAGTGGGGTTTTGTTGTTTTGGGGTTTTTAATTGTGACTAGGGAATCAGAATGAATAAAGTTTCATCTCATTTTAAAGTTCATTTGATTCATGCTCAGCATTCATACCTGTCTTTCTGAAGGCAAAAGATGGTACTTTGTACCTTTTTTCTACCCACACTAGGAAGACTTGATCAACCTCTCTAAATAATACATTGGCACTGATTTCTGTGCTCATGGCCAGAGGCAAGATTGCATGCTGTCTGCTGATGAAAATAATTGTGAGGAGACAGAGGACAAAAAGAGAGTAAGAAATGGTATCAAACTTTTAAAAAATCTTTAAATTATAAATAACTGTTGACTATTCTCTCTTCATTTGTATAGAAAAATTCGGCTGGCCCAGAATTTAAACTTGATGAATTATTGAAAACAAATAATTCATTAATCAAATTTCACTTTTTCTATTTGTGAACTAAGATAAAATGTCTCAATTATATTTGATATTCAAAACTCTTCATGTATTTCTCAATTTTTTTTCCTTCTTCACAGAAAGCATAAGAAACATGGTACAAGTACCAGGATAGAAAAAGATGTTTTAAATTTTACTTGATATTGGGTCTGAACCAATGATTTCACTGGCTCCAGAATTCCACCTTTTAAGTTTTATGAGCCATTTTGCAAGTCCTCAACAGGGCGATTATGCCACATATCTGTGTTATGTCTGCCACATAACACAAATTGTGTGAAATCTGAATTTTTTTACCTCGTGCAGACATACTTGACACTGATATTGTGCTAACAGGACAAACACCTCTACTTTAAAAATTCTGGCCAGTGCTGGTCACAAAAAAAGAATACTGAAAAGTACAGTCATGCGTGACTCAAACAGGGTTTTTTTTTTCTCCCTGGAAGTGTATGCTTGTGGAAAGCCTGCTTTTTTTATGGATTACTTTATAAATGTTTTTGAAGCTAAACCATATGTGTAACTTAGTATTCATTATGCCTGTCTAGCCTGTCTTGTCTTTATAGTCTTTCCTTTTCAGATTTTCATTCTAACAAAATTGCTTTCAAATGTTAATGAGCTTCTAACTAAATCACATTAAATTTCACTGGCCTAGGGCAAGGCTGACAAAAGTTGGGACTCTAGATTGTTTTTTTCTTCTTTCCTGTCTTATTTATTCCCCAAAGGTGGGAGAGACAAAGCCTGTGATTTCGCTCACTGTTGACTTCTCCTCCTGCATTTCCTAGTGTCTCTCTTGACATTCCATCACAGGCAGTGAAGAAGAGATGCAGAATAGTACAGGGCCAGTGAGCTTTAAAAAGATCCTTCTTTTCACTAATGCCAACTCCCCCTGCTGCTCCCTTTATTTCCAAATGGCTCTAGAAGCTTGCAGCTGGAACAGACACCCAGTTTCTGTTTCCTGTGTAAAGAACCGGGAATAAGGAGGAGTGGCAGGGCAATAGCAAGGACAAGGAGGCACTTCTTGTGAGCACAAAAATTCTGCCCAAGGGCCAGTGAAATCTCCCAGCCCCACTGCCATCTGATGTGTTCATTCTTAGAAGAGGAAAATTAGTGAGCAGAAGAAAATGTCTACTGAAAAGTACTGACAGAGAAATTGCCCCAGCCTGGGAGCTGTGAACCTGGAAATTAGGGTTTGGAATCAAAAACATCCTTGAAAGGTGCAGCTGGCCTCTTCAAAGTACGGCTGCCATACCTAGGAAGCAGACTTACCCTGAACCACCAAGACTAAGTGCAAAACCAAGAAACATTAACAGCAACTTGTCATATGAACAAGTGGTAATGTCTGGAAAAATAAAACGGATTTGAAAGATCAGAAAACACCATCATCATTGGCTGTTACAGATGAAAAATCAAAAATAACAGGTACCTATTGGTGGTTTAAAGATGTGGTACCCTATGACCTGTTATGTCTAAGATATAAAAGGGACCTAATTTTTATTAAAAATGGAGCCTGTGTCTCTGAAATCTTCTCATGTTGCATGTACTCTTTTTAAGCAGATTGAATTGCACTCAAAATTTCTAAGATGGACTTAATCTGTCATGGNTACCTGCTACTGGTGATTTTTATGGTCGTTTACATGCTAGAGTTATTTTTTTGTCGTATTTGCGGTAATCTCTAATAAAGTACAGAAATATACAAAGTCTCTGTGTCTTTGTGTATTAAGGAATTCTATGGAGCTACCCTCATGATCTCTACCCACACACAGGCCAGATAACCCTTTAGGTCACTGTCACTTGAACAAGTCATTGCCAGTTACTCTGGGATCCAACAACTCAAAAATCCTCCTCTCTTTCGCTCTACCTTCTTCTCTGTCAGTACCCCTCTCTCCTTCCTTTAGTTAATTAGCCAACAATTCATCCTTTCTCTTCTGCCAGACTTCCCAATTAGTTTTCTGATATGTGAACAATGTTCTTCCTCAATCCATCTTTTGTATCTCTGGCCACCAAATAAATTCTCTCCACAGGACTCCTAATCATTACTTTAGTCTATCACATATATAGTCTGTGCAGCATTGTAGTAATTTAACCAGCTCCACATTCAAATATCTCCTCTATCAATTAAATCCTCAAACTAGAATTCCTATTATTTTTATTATGCAATAAAAAAGACAAAAATACTGGCAAAAATTTTCAAAGTTTGACATAAACTCACTTCATTAGAGCTAGGAAAAAATTCTCTGTAGTACCACACAGCATTCTGAATTCATTTGGCACGTATCACAGGAATGGATTACATGTCCCTGGACTAAATGAGTAAGGAAGGCATTCAATACATTCTCACATGTTTTGGCATTTGGGCATTTTATCAACTGACTTCACATTTATGTAGACGTAGACTTGTGCATCCTGCAGCCACAGGAATCATTTGCCGAGCCATAGGCCAGTAAACCAAGAATTATCTGATACCGTGCGAAGTGACAAGTAGTCACTTTCTCTTATTAATTTTTGGTTAAGGAATTATCATCTGTTTAGCAGCCCTGTTTATCCTTTTATAATTCTCTGTCAAGGACTGAAAAGAACCCGGGATAACAGCAATAAAAGACTCCTTTTAAGTATATTTTCCTCAAAAGAAATGTGTGTCATGGAATTAGTAATTTGAGCTTTTGTGCTTGGTGTGGCAAAACCAGCTTTGTACCAAAGACGGAGAAAACTTACAGAGATAGTTTTAAAAAATCAAAAGCTTTTTTTTTTCTGCTACTAAGTTCCCACTGTAACAGTGTGTGTCTTATTCTTTCAGTTCTTTCATATTCTTTCATAGTGAGTTCATGAAGAACTGAGGTGGCCATTCTCAAGCAATCAAACCAGTGGGAGACTGGCTGATCAAATATCACTGGGCCTTCTCTTTGCTTCCACCTTTAAAAGGTTTATAAAATTGAATTAATGGGGGTTTTTTTATGTGACCAATTGCTGAAAACCTTGCAGAGAGATTAATCAGAAAGAGAATGGTCTACAAGATTGTGAATAGCCTAAATGGTGATCTAATACGCAACCTCTCTACTACCTTAGC
The DNA here is from genome assembly GCA_013400655.1 of Mystacornis crossleyi. NCBI lineage: Eukaryota > Metazoa > Chordata > Aves > Passeriformes > Timaliidae > Mystacornis > Mystacornis crossleyi. The sequence goes on from VYZQ01000031.1 coordinate 12,868, forward strand.
TTGGTTAAGGATTGCAGACATGAAGGGCAAGTACTGTATAACATTATCTATCTAAAAAGGAGAATGAATTAATCTCAGATCAAGTGAAGTAATAGTATATATCAACTTTCTATTTTTACCATTTATTACTCAATTCTTAGAACTATAAATGGAACCATATAGGTAAGCTTGAATAGGAATAAAAACATAAATAAAAAGAACTGAACAACACACATTTGACTAAATGAGACTTAAGTGTTTTACTGCTTCTCTTAGGCACATTTAACAAATTTTTGGGTTGGGAAGATAGGATGAATACTTATTCATGTTTTCCCTGAAGACCTTCACGTCACAGCCTTTTTTGCCAACACTCTTGATCTTATTCCCACTATATACTTCAGAGCTGGCTGAGAGTACCTATCTTCAGCTTTATCTTATTCTGACACACCAGCACTGAATATTGTAGAGTCTGATAAATGACTGGCAAGCAACACTAATTTTCTGGATATTCAGGATACTGCAAATGATATCCAAATGTCATGAGATCTGGGAGCTGTCAGTCCAGAGGAAAATTGCTCCTGCATTAAAGAAAATGTCAAAAGTTAGAAACATCTAATCTGGAAGAACTTTTCAATTTATGGTAAATTCAGATGACAGTATTCCAGTTTACTTCTCAGTTTCAAGTTTCAGCTGCCACTCGAGGAATTGCTAGTCTTACTGAACAGATTACACACTGTATTATTTCTTTAGCATTAAGTATATTTTTTTGTGTTAAAAAAAGGGTAAGTTTTCAGGTAAAGAGAGGCAAAAGAGTTGAGGTGTCCAGCTGGAGTCCCTGGGAGAAGTGACTGATGCACCAGAGGGTCATAGTGCCATCCAGAGGGACCTGGACAGGCTGCAGAAAGACTGACGGGAACCTCGTGAAGTTCAGTAAATCGAATTGCAAAGTCCTGCACCTGGGGACATACAACCCCAGACACCAGCACAAGCTAGGAAGCAGCTTGGCAGCAAAGAATCTGGAAGCCCTTGTGGGCACCAAAATTAACACAAGTCGGCCATATGCCCTTGCTGAAAAGTGGGCAAACTATCCTCAGCTGCCCTTGGAGACAAGTTGCCAGCAGGTCAAGAGAAGGAATCATTCAGTTTTACTCAGCACTGATGAGGCCAGACCTGGAACACAGTGTTCAGTGCTGGGCTCCCCAGCAAAGAAGGTGCAGGCATACTGAAATCTTCCAACAAAGGATCACCAAGATGATGAAGGGACTGGAGCACCTCACCTCCTGTGAGGAAAGACTGAGAGAGCTGGGACTGTTTAGCTCAGGGGCTAAAGAGCAGGCTCAGGGGGAACCTCAAAAACGAACCTGAAAGGAAGGTGCATAGAGAAAAGTGTCAGGCTCTCTTCAGTGATGTCTAGTGATAGAAGAAGAGGCTGTTTACATTTTTTCTCCAACTCTTTCTTAGTGGCACTCCCCATTATTTCTAGTTCCTCTTGTGTAGTAGAAGTCTTGATGAACAAATCTCCCAAATCCAGGAATGTGAAAGGTCAAAGCCAGAGTATATCATGGTCATTTTACATTTTTTAATCTTTCACCAAAAGATTTCTCTATGTATTTCCTATTCTCTTAATCAAAAAGAAGCCTGCAGGTGTAATTTCACCTGGATTATGGGTCATAATTCTAGTATTAAGTGGAAATATAGTGGGACCTAATTTGATTTTGAAGCCAGAGTAAAAAAATATTGTGTTCCCAGGTAACACAAGAAGTGCCTCTTGGATTTCACAGTCTAGAATCCTTAACAGGAAGAAGCATGACTAGTAGGAGCTCACCTCAAGGTCCACATATTCTCTTACAAAAAATTATTCCCTTGTGTGTGATAGAGCAATCCTCCTCTGCATCCTAACTTGTTCTTTTTCAATGCATCAAACATGCTGCTCTCAAAAGCATATCATTTTCTTGCCACACACAGCGAGTTAGTCCCTTTTTTACAGCCAGTTCCTGGTTTCTTTTAGGATGAAAGTTCGACCTTTTTGTCCTCACTGTTAAGGCTTGTCACCACAGTGCTTGTTCTCACCTACATTTCAGTTCCTCTGTCCTCCTACACACCTAAGGAGATGACAATACTTAGCATAATTTCGTTCATTTATTGGGACCCCTCTTTTTCCTCCCTTCTCTACTTTGTAAGAAAATAAAACTGAATCAGAAAAGGGTCTAACTAGTCCGATATCTGACTTCCAGCACTGATAATAGTATCTGCTTCAGGAGTGAAAAAGTGCACATGTATATAATTCCCCTCACGAGTACTTCACCCACTTTTTGAGCTTTTCTTACTCTTGGATTTTCCAATACTTCTGAATTTCATTTCCCATCCATATTTCTCTTCCAAGTAACTGTCCAGTCTCCCTGGAGAATCATATAAATGTCTTGTATGTATAACTGTGGCATACAGGTTTTCTCTGTGGTATACAGGTGCTATTCCTTCACTAAGAACTTTCTCCTCTGGAGACTCTGGGCCAGGGCTGCAGTTCCATGGGCAGTTAGAGGAGGAGCAGCAGAAGCAAGGATGGGTGGCACCTCAAAGCTTATCTCACATTCATGGATAACATCCTTAGCTGGCTGGGGTTGTCCCTCTCCCACTCCATCCCTGGGTGGGAGAAGCCAGCTCTGTCCGATTCTGGCTTTGGGATGTCCCCATCCTCTTCTATCAGCTCCTGCTTCCCTGTTGTGCCCTTGCCCAGGCAGAGATGCTCTTGGAGACTTTGTCTGTAGGTCCCACTCAGAGTATGAGGTTATGGGCTTCAGAAGGGCCCACATGCACCCCAAAGGGTACCATGGATGAGTGCAAGCCCACTGCTCCCTGCATGAGGGACAGTTTGGGACACTTGCCTCAGTCATGAGTATCATCCTGGACAGTGTGCCTGTTTCTGTGTCACTCTCATACCCATCACTTCCATCCCTCTCTTCTCAGGACCACGATTTCTTGAAAGGTGAGCACATCTTCCTGGGTTTCCCAAAGAAAGCACCCAACTGTCCATGATGCCATTCCTATGCCCTACAAAGGGACAATGTGCCCTCCAACATGGGGAGGAAAGAGAACAATAAATAGTCCCAGTTGTCAGCTGCTTCCCCTTCCAAACACTGTTGGAATGCTCACAAGAAATCCATCCCTGCGGGTTGTGGGGCCAAGAAGATTGAGGCAGTACCATGATTTTCCCTGGTGTTCCTGCCATTAGCTCCTTTACCCCTGTGTCATGTGTCCTGCCAAAGATGTAGTAGTTCCAGGTGCTGCTGTTTGCATTCATATCACCGGGTGTGTTTTTGCTTCCAATGAAAGTAGCTTCTGTTATCTGTTCACTTATCAAACAGGGCATAAGTTATGTCAAAATGTAGCATAGGAGCATTTTCAGTCCTGGGGGAATCTGCTGGTCCAACTAGAGGGACATGAATGCTTACATACCGAAGTAAACTTCTTTGTATTCAGAACCAACATCCCAGGAAATTTAGTTGAGTAAAGATGTCTCTCATTACTTGCCCTCTTTCCCTTTCTGTCATTCTTTCATCTTGTTTGTCTTCAAGCCAGGGTGCCCTATAGACTTCAGGGAGAATGTTCAGCTGGTGCCATGGTAATTCAGCTGCAGAGTCACTTGACTTGGCTGTTACTGCTTGTTACAATCACGTGATTATTACTGCTGTAGGAGAAGCAGTTTCCTTCAGTCTTCAGGATTGTTCAGTTTGTGTGTCACCTGAAGTAAAAATACCAGCTCTGCAAGCACTGTGGAGTCCTGTTGATATAAAACAGACTGTTAAGACTGTGGTTTTCCCTGCCCAGGACAGCAATCTGCACAGAGCTGGAGATGCTGGGAGATTTTCTTTTAGTGCCTTCCTCTTCCACCTCTCCTTTATAGACTCTGGGGTGATCTGGAGCAGTAGTTGCCTCCTCCTACAGAAAGCATGAGGATGCCATGACCCTGGTAGTGCTGGAGCTTTTCCAGCATCTCTGGGACAGTTCTTTTGCTTCAGTCTTCTATCAGGTCCTCAGCAAGGAGTACAGCATGCTAAAGGGGTCTGGGACATAGTTCTACAGCCAACACAGAGGGTCAGTGAGTGAGAGGTGGTCCTGGCATTTGTCTGGGATTTGTTACAGTACAGACTGGGTACTTACTGAGCCATCTTCCACCCAACTAACGGCACCCTAAGGAAACAACTTCTAAAAGATCTCTTGGAATGAGTATTTTAAAATAATTCCAAGAGGACTTTTGCCAGGGCATGCTTGAGCTGTCCTGGTCCCATATCCATGTGGGTGAATGCTCTGACCTAAGCCATTGTGACAGCATTCTGCATTACCACTTCGAACAAGAGAAGGGTGATACAAGAGATTCAAGAGAGCCTGTGCTGGAATTTGTGAGGCTGCTCATTTACCATCCTCCACAGTTCAAGTTACTGCCCCACTGATGTCCTGTGTGCTTGGACAGAGACAGAGAGAAGCATTTACTAGGGAGCTGGCCTCCTCTTTAGTCATTCTGGTGTACACTGTCATGCTGGTTCCTGGCATTCCTGCACACCCACAGATACACAACTGGGAGCTCTCTGCTTCTTTGTAGAGAGTGGCAAAATCTTGACTTCTCAGCTCCTGGCTCCTTTGTGCTGGCAGTGCTGGAAGAGTGTAGCCAATGGCAACAGCTGCTCACAGTGCTGGCAGCTGTGTTCCAGAGACTACTTAAAGAGGACATTCATAGATGAAAGCAAATCCATGGCCAGGTTGAAATCTTGCTCCTAATTCTGTAGCAGAGCCAATCAGTAAGGCTGGCAGTGTAGAGTCCCCCCAGAGATGACCTACCTTTCTTCTTTGCAAGGATCACAGTTCTCCTCTTGCCTGTTTATGGAACAAATAGAGCCTGGCCAGACTGGATTTCCTCCTCTTACAGCTCTGTTGTTGCCTTCTACTTGCGCAGTCCTTTAAAGAGATTAATCTGCCTAAACATCCTGAACAAAGCTGGCAGAGCTGGCCTTATTTGGATGATCTTGGTATCTCTGCCAGCTGGCACAGAGCTGGGGAGCTCAGCAGGGTGCAGGTGAGAGGGGTAGCCTTTTGCCTGGCTGGGGCCACTTTCCCCTGTGGGGTGGTGCAGGGTGGGAAGACTGCAGCTGTGTAGGTGGTCAGTCTGCACAAGGTGAGTGGTTATGCAGCTGCCTTTTCCCTCCGGCTACCCAAGCAGGTGGGCCTCAGTCTCCTTCAGTTGCTTGCTGAGCATCACATACCAGGTGTGGATAGGTGGAGCAAAAGCAGAGCTGCAGAACTGCTGTGATTGGGGCAGATGCCTGGTGGTGGCCTCTGCTTTCTGCTGTGATCTGCAGGGTTTTTTTATTACCTCCCGTTTACATGTTTAAGTCCCCAAATACATCATGCTTCTGCTCTTACAGCTGCCTGCTCCCAGCTCCAGTTCCCAGTGACTTTCTTTGAGGATCTCCCTTTTTTTTCAAGAAGAGCCTTCAGCAAGTGACTGAGATTGTGCTGAAATGCCCCCTGCTGCCAGTGTTCAGGGCTGTTACTGCTACCCTGGAGCTCCTTGAACCCTTCATCTGCCCTGAAGGGTTCTGGGCTCTGGTTTAAGGCTGAGTGAGCTGGTGAGGGGACCCCAGCGGGAGAGCAGGTGTCCTGCAGTTCCAGGCAGTTGTACAGGTTGTTTTATGCCCCTCCAAGCTTTGAATATTTGTTCCCCAGTTAGAGAAAGCCCCTACATTAAACACACACTTTACATTCCTAGTTTTCCATTAAATGCTACTTTGTTTCAGCTTAAATAACTACTACTCAGTTCATTAGAGCACTGTATCAACTAACATACATATGCTTTGAATATTTATTTGAATTAGATAAAGCTGCAAGTCTTTTATCCTTTGTATCCTCCATAAAGATATTTCTGATACAAGAAACAGTGGTTGCCAATGAGTTTTAATTTTTGTGAATATTTGCCTTTAGATCATTTATGATCTCACATCTCAGATTCCTTGCTGGCAGTTAACAGCTTGGACAGAATTTTACGGTGAATTTTGGAATTTCATTGATTTTACCTTTGAATGAAATTAGAAGGAGCGTGGGAGACTATGGTATTGGCTGTGCAGCTGGATTTTTTGAAGGGAAGCATAAGAATTAAATAATGAAACAAAGGAAGTATTTTAAGAGTAACTTCAGCTCCATCCCTAACATTTTTTGAAGTGCTGGTAAGTTATTTCAACAGTAGGTGCTTTTTGGTAACACCTCTTTTTTTCATCTTGCCTTTGTGTTTATATTCTTTGTTCTAGGTTTTACAAGGGGTTTCTGCTCACAGGTGAAAGAGGAATTAAGGTATAATCAAATAACACAAATCCTCCCATTTTTCTATGTCCATGCATTGTGATAGAAACACAAACACCTAACAGACAAAGATTACCAGAGATTCGAATGTTGCCTCAGGGTAGTAATGTACACTGTAAGCTTACACTGATCAGCAAAAACAGATGCCCTAATCAGGCACAAAAGGACATTGGAACTGAAATAAGGAAGCAAGTGGCCTCTTGGGGATATAGTCTCAGGAGAACTTGCCATTCCTGTTGTCAGTCTTACAATCTGAAAGTCACATTCAGAATATTATTTATTGCACCTTCTTATAGAATTTATTAGAGTATGCAAAAGGTGAATTGAAAGGCTTGTAACCAACCAAATCCTTTGTTCAAGGTCTTTTTGTCCTTTAACAGCTGAAAATATTTTCTGAAAACAGAAACTTCCAAAATTTGTGAGTTTGAAGAAAAAGAATATATTACTAATAAGACCTCTCCATAATCTTCGTTTGCATTTCAAAGGAGTTCCATTGCTATTTTGGGGCAATCTTGTCTCCTTCTCAGTCTCTATTTCTTGCACACATACAGAACTGTGCAGAGAGGGAAGAAGAGAGACAGTATAGCATCTTTTGGATAGCATAATTACTTGATAGATGTCAGTCTTTCTCCTGCTAAAGTAGATGGACCAATACAATACCCCACAGAGAAACCAAGTTGCATTCTGCTGCGTTTTCTGTAAATAGCATTGAAAATAACCTGTATCATAAAGATCATAAAGACTCAGATGCTTATATTGGGAATTGAAATACCTGCAACTCAAGGATCCTCTTGGCTAACTATAAAGGCCTTGTAAACACCATAGGCAGCTGCATTTTTTAACTTATCTTTTCCAAATGCCTACGATATCACCTCTTCACATGCTCAGAAGTGCCTCTGTCTGGGCAAGATAGTTCCCTCCTGTTGAGGGTCTTCTACTGGGCTGATTTGTCTGCTTCACACTTCAAGGAAGCAGAATTGGCACACATCTTCAAGGGTGAATTACTTTGAATGGATGCAGATAGTGGCAATCATTAACATATACTCAATATTTCTTATTTGCAATGTTGAGACAGCTCCCTGCTTTGAATGCTAAATTGTTTTAGAACAGCATGCTAAAGCTCTTAAACATGCACTGGCTAAGAAAGGCACTTGGGTATTTTACTCTGGATGTGGATTCCACTATAAGCAGAGGAAGCATTTTAAAAGGTAAGCAGAAAGTATTTTATGCCATAATGTCTATGACGCATTTTGAAGCTGGTTCTTTTCTCCATGTCCTATACCAAATCAATCAATTTCACCAGCTAAGGAAATTTATGGGAATGTTTTCTGCCATGCACTTTTAGCAGCTCTTTATTTTTTGCATTTACTATTTTCAAGTCAAAACTGCATTTCAGTGGAGTAGTTCACTACCCATCCTTCCAGTATGAATTGTAATTCTTATTGTTTACAATCTCTTAAAATTAACCATTCAGGTTTAGTGCCAGTTTTGATGGCTCTTTCTTTGTCAGGGATACTTTGTTTTCCTCTCAAGAAAAACTGAGAATATATTTTCAGTTTAGGAGATCAAAACACAGATCAGATTTGTGTTTTAAGTTAAAACCTTAGTTGTAAGTGGAAAAAGAAACAAACCAAAAAGCACCAACAGCAACAACAAAAAAGGCAGCCTGAATCTTGGGGGCAAAAGCAGTTCATAATACTTCTTTCTTGTCACCATTGTCATGTCTTCCACCTCAGATTATCATAGAAGGAGTCATAGGTTCTTTTGTTTTTCCTAATGAATAATTTTTAAAGAGATATTTGTTGTTTTGCATGACTTCTAATGGAATGTTAAAAAAGAGTCACACAGCTCTTACAAGAACATTGTTTGCAGTATGCTTACATAGTATTTTAAAATACAAAATAACTCATATTTCAAGAAATTTTTATTTTAATTAAATAATAAATCTCTGATTCCCATTATCGTGCTTGAAATTTATTAAGATCTAGCTTATATTGTGTCATCTATCATCTCAAACAACAGATGATTCAATATTTTTACATATCAAGCTTTTCACTTTGTCTCCTGTAGAGACAATTTACTGAAGAAAAGTGAAAGTGCAGTCTAAATTAGAAGACCTGTAGTACTTTGTTTAAGTGTATACAGATGGATTAAATGTAACCTTAATCTAGCAAATTATGTGGTTCTCAGGTTCAGTATGGTTTGGCTGTTTCATATTTAGAGGGGTTTTATTCCCATAAATTCATAATAATTCTGTTGTGGAAGTCTAAACTATGAAATAAAATTCTTAGACATATCATATACTTAGGAAAATCTAGCTTTGAAGAACTAATTCTAATATCAGATTTTTTTTACATTTTAACAAAATATATTTCATATTTTTTAAAACATATTTCCAAAACTGTTGTTTTTTAATCTCTTGGGGAAGACATTTGCATGAAACCTGTCTGTATCTGTTCTTGGTCCTATAAATGTTTTCCTTACAGCTGACACTGTCCCTAAATCTAGCATGTCTTTACTTTTCCTCTAAAGTTTCTTAAATTGTATCTTAACTTGCACATCGAGGCGTCTAAATTCAAATTTAATACTCTTTTAGAACATGTGTAATAAAAGCAGAAAGGACTAAATTAATCAGGAAGGAGGTTTGTTTTTACACTGTCTCTTTTTCATTTACAAATCATTTTGATTTCTATATATGTTTCATAATTAGTAAATATATAGTTCATGCAACAGAAATAGAAAAACTGTAAATAAATTATTTCTGCTATATTCAGATAGCTGGTTTTGATGCTGTAGTCTCAGTTTCCGACAAGAAAAACACAATTTTTTTTAAGAAAAAACTGCAAAATAAATAGCTAATGCCAAATATAAAATCTAACAAGAATAAAAGTGTTTTCTACCAGTCATAAATATCTAGGAATAAAAGAAACTGCTTTTGAAAATATTCAGTAATTGTCCAAGATCTTAAAAAAATAAAAAAACCCAAACCATAAAATGATAACCTAGAGTGAATTAAATTCATTGCTTTTCTACTGAATTTTGTTTTCATTCAGAAAAAAAATGGAAAAAAAAAAGGAAATCCTGATTTAGTAAAAGTAAATAGATGTAGGAATTCTGTTCTAAATAGAAGATTCATTTATGATATCAGATCAACCATTTTCTAGACACAAGTATACCTTTTAACATACCTTATTTTAAAACACAATTCAGATGAAGCAATAAAAAATGCAAGGGAACAGATACATGAATTGCTCCGAAAAAATAATTAGTTAAGCAATAAGTCCAATATACCACAATATTTTGCACCCAAACTGTTTAAAAAAAAACACTGCATGATATACCATGATGCTATTTCGATCGCAGAATAAATAAATATTCTCATAAAGCAATAATGACCATGCACAGCAAGGCTACTATCCAGTTTTAATTCATTTTACGTCAAATTTTATAATATTATACTATTTCTTAACTCTTGATTCTGCAGAACATCCTGCCTTAGAAATATGCTAGTCATTTTACACGAAGAAAAGACATCAGCTGTCTGACATGGACAGGAAATCTTTCTGAATCTTCTGCAAAGCACTCTCTAGTGTTTATTGATTACCTGACATTCAAATATCTCTTATTTAGTTGTTTCTTCCTTGGCAAGCTCATGGATTTAGATTTGTTTGTATGTTTGCTGATATTAAGAAAGACAAGTATTGATATGTCTGGTAACAAACTGGATGTATACAACGCACAGCGACATAAAAATGATTCACCAAAATGATGGGGAAGGTCATCACCAAAGAGAAAAAAAGAAAAAATTGTGAAGGAAAGTTTACATTGATCAGTAGTCCTGGGAAGGGATGCAAAAGCCCTCAAAAGTCATATAAACTTCCATCACAGAGACAGAACACTAACGTTAAAATTGTTTCACCATGTCCTGGAGAGCAAATGGAAAGACAAGTATTTTTAATATTAAACTGAGCACAGTACGTATATATAACATAAGAAGCTGAAAGTTCGGTCTGGGAAACTTGAAGCCATTGTTAGAAAGATTAAAAATAGGCCTGGGAAGTAATGGCTGCAAGTTTATCTGGTTTAAACATCAAGACATCTTGACACAAAATATGAAAGGTGTAATTAAAGCAAGGAGAATGAAACAAAAACAGTGATGTCTGCAATGCCTGGATAGGGATTTTAAACTTAATGAGTGGAGTAGCTGTATTATTCCCTGCTGTCTTCTGTCCTGTCATTCCCAGGAAATTCCTTTAAAGTGTAAACTGAATCAAAATCCCAGTGCCAATAATAGCAGATCATGACGAGATAGTTTTCCCTACTCATGTGATACCTTCATACACCATTATTATACAAAACATGTTAACACTCCTTCTGCATTTCATCAGTTTTCAGGAAGCACCAGTTGCTGGTAATCCTAATTACTATATTTAAAAAGCCAGTATTTTTTAGAATCTTCAAGAATATATCAAATGTACTGTGAATTAATCAGTTCTTTTAGTGGACACTACTGTAGTTAAACAAAAGTATGTCTTCACATCATTGTCCTTATGGTAATTTTTCATTTTCCCATGAGTCTTCTGTTCTAGAAATATGAATTGTAAGGATAAGAGGGTGGTTGGAATGCCAGAATGCTTTTGACTTTGCTGATGGCACCCACACCTTGCAGTTAATGATAAATGAAATGCAATAAAAGACCTACAGCTTAGTCAGAATTGCTCATGTATTCTGACTTTATGACCAATAAGTCAAAAATAAAAGTTTAGCTACATTTAAAAAATCGGATAACCCCATCTCTGAAAGGTAAGCACTGCAGAACTGTTCTATTTACTTGCCTAGGCAATATAAGTCTGGTGGCTACATCTGTAAGTGCAGAAGGCAAGCTCCATTTTTAGAAGCACAATAACAGGCAAATACTAATATTAAGCAATGTTCTCAGCATATACCTGTTATGAATAAATCCAAATCATAGAACACTAGCTAACCCATCCAACAGCTAAATTGCCTTCAGTACAGATGCAAGAACCACACATTCAAAGTGGCCAGATAAACCGAAGTGTTATTGTAAGAATTACTTACAATTGCACAAATGGCAGACAGATTTGGATATATAGCAGAATAGGTTCTTTTTGGGAAAATAAAACTAAGATAAGTCACAGTGATCTTCTGAACCACCAAAATGTTCTAAGCCAACTTTACAGCCTAATAATATAAGGAAATTGGAGGGATTGGCCCAAGATAGCCTTGGATGGCAAAGACAGAAATTTGCCTCCTATTCTTATTGATGTCTCCTATGAAAATTGATAGTAAGATATACCTCTCTCAGTCCTCTGAACCATTGAATCAGAATAGGCAAAACATTTGCATTTCATTATTATGCGTACTAGGAAATCACGCCTCTTGGAGGACTGAAATTGTTCTATGTAGAAATGTTAAAATATCCACAATACTTGTGGTTGTGTTCTGAGCTCTGTTATTTGGTGCATGAGTTTCCTCATCTGTTTCTTAATATGGGCAGAACGAACTATGTAATTGCAAGCAGAGAACCAATACCTTTACCTAGTTGTAGTGCACAGATGACAAGCCATCCTGGTATAAAAAAGTGTATACGAACATAATATTGCTTTTTTAGGGCTATTGTTTGAAGAAGAGTTCTGTGGTATCTATCCCCTCCTTACCCCCTGTGAAATGGATAAAGTTCTAATGTAACTGTTCATGACCCAGGCAATAAATTTGCCACTTTATTTCAAGTGATCATAGTAATAAGGGTCAGCAAGAGCTAATTTAAGGTAAGCTGCTTGACCTAGCACTGAAAGCCATAATAGAAATGCCAAAGCCAGAACAAAGACAGATAAAAATGAATTGTAATTAGAACACAATCATTTAGTTAAAAAGTATAATTAACTGCTGGCAAATGGTAGAATTTCTGTCTTCTGTTATTAAACAGTCATTTTCCCCATCTTTGTTTTTAGCTTAATATTTTGTATATTTATTTTCATGTAAGTTAGATCAATATACCATCTAACTGAAAAAATGTGATACTCAAGGCCTATGCTGCACAGTAATAAAGGTAAATTTCCATTAATCTTGTCTGAAATCTAAGTTTAAATCTGTTGCGGTGGGGTCTCTGCAATCTTCCGTGGGAGACAGCTTTGACCGTAGAAAGAATCAAGAAACTATATTCTTGACAGATGTTCAGAGATGTTTTATGTCCCCCAGCCACCTCGCTGGGGGTTCAAATGCAGACTGCTCCAAAAGCTCTCTAGAATCATGTGAACGCCCACCTAAGTACAGCATTCTCAGGGCAGGGTACATTTGAAATGGCCAATGAGGAACAGGATTTAGCTACAATAGCATCAGGGAGCCTGGAAACTCTGTGTAACCCAACCCATGCTTTCACTCCCAAGGCCCACCCCCCCAGGGGAGGGAACCTCCACACCTCACACTTTTGTTTTAATTAAGAAGGTTTCTCTCAAGGGTTTTAAAGCACACCATTTGAAAGAACTGAATCAACACACAATGACATAAACAATTTCAAAAGAATGCAAGCCACCCTTGGAGTCCCCAGCGTTCAAACAGAATTTTTCTGGAGCATTCCAGAGCTGGTAGGAGAGAGATGGAGGCTTTTTGAGCACATGTGGTGGGGAAACTGAGGCAGGAGAGGGTTTCTTCCATCTATACCTGTTGGAACTTCAAACGGTGATAGTTAATCTCTTCCCTCATCGTTTTTATTCCCCCCTGGGCATCG
>VYZQ01000035.1:0-38970 GCA_013400655.1 Mystacornis crossleyi
CAGTACATTGATGACATCAATGTGTGGGGCAACACAGCAGAAGAAGGTTTTGAGTAAGGGGAGAAGATAATCCAAGTTCTCCTGAAGGCCAGCTTTGCCATAAAGCAAACTAAGGTCAAGGGACCTTCCCAGGCAATTCAGGTTTTAGGAGTAAAATGGCAAGATGGACACTGTCAGATTCAAATGGATATGGTCAATAAAACAGCAGCTCTGTCCTCAGCAAATAGCAAAAAGGAAACACAGGCCTTCCTTAAGTGCTGCGGGCTTTTGGAGGATACATATTCCAGATCACAGTCAGATTGTAAACCTTCTCTATCATGTGACATGGAGGAAGAACGATTTTAGGTGGGGTCCCGAACAACAAGAAGTTTTTGAACAAATTAAACAGGAGATTGTTCATGCAGTAGCCCTTCGGCCAGTCAGGACAGGACAGGATGCAAAGAATGTGCTCTACACCACAGCCAGGGAGAATGGTCCTTCCTGGAGCCTCTGGCAGAAGGTACCTGAAGAGATTCAAGAACAACCCCTGGGGTTCTGGAGTTGGGAGTACAGAGTATCTGAGGCCAGCTACACCCCAACTGGAAAAGAGATATTGTCTGCATATGAACGGGTTTGAGCTACTTCAGAAGCGACTGGCACCAAAGCACAGCTCCTTTTGGCACCCGAACTACCAGTGCTGGGCTGGATGTTCAAAGGGAAAGTCCCTGCAACACACACTGATGCTACATGGACTAAGTGGATAGCACTGATCACACAGCGAGCTTGAACAGGAAATCCCAATCGCCTTGGGAATCTTGGGAGTCATCATGAACTAGTCTGACTGAAAATTTTTGACTATCATGACCATCAGAGAATAGAAGGTGACATGTGCTGAGGAGGCCCCCCCATACAACCAGCTACCAAAAAATGAAAAGCGATACACTCTCTTCACTGATGGTTCTTGTCATATTGTAGGAATACACTGAAAATGGAAAGCTGCCATATGGAGTCCTACGTGGCAAGTCACAGAAGCTATCAAGGGACAAGGTGGATTAAGTCAGGTTGCAGAGCTGAAAGTTGTCCAGCTGGCTCTAGATACCGCTGAGCAAGAGAAACGGCCAGTGCTCTACCTCTACACTGACACATGGATGGTGGAAAATGCTCTGTGGGGGTGCCTGGACCAATGGAAAATGACCTATTGGCAGCACAGAGGGAAACCGATATGGGCTGCTGAAGTGTGACAAGACATTACTGCCCAGGTAGAGAAGTTAGCTGTAAAAGCCTGTCATTTTAGATGCAGACGTACATGAGAGTCGGGCTACTGAAGAGCATCGCAACAATGGACAGGTGGATTGGGCTACCAAGACCAAAGCACCTCTGGTGGATCCGGCCTGGCAACATAAGAGTGAATTATTTCTAGCTCAGTGACACCTGACACCTCAGGTCATCAAGGAAGAGATGCAACATACAGATAATCTCATGACTGAGGTGTGAAACAATGGACACCATCTCCCAGGTTATCCATGACTGCGACACATGCACTGAGCTAAAAGCAAGACATGTGGGTAAAGCCCCTGTGGGGGGCAGTTGTCTAAATATAAGTAAGGGGGACCTACCAGATTGATTGCATCATGCTGCCTCAAACCCACCAAGGCAAGCGCTACGTGCTCACAATGGTAGAAGACACCTCTGGAAGCCTGGAGACATACCCTGTGCCTCACACCATTGCCTGGAGCACCATCCAGTGCCTTGCAAGTTCTGTGGCAACAGGGCACACTGAAAGAATTGAGCTGGACAATGGGGCTCATTTCAAAAAGAGCCTCACTGACACCTGGGCCAGAAAGCATAGGAGTGAGTGGGTATATCTTATTCCCTATCACAGAACCACAGAATGAATTAGGTTGGAAAAGACCTCTGAGATCATCAAGTCCAACCCACGACTTAATACGACCTTATCAACTAGACCATGGCACTAAGTGCCACGTTCAGTCTTTTTTTTAAATACCTCCAGGGATGGTGACTCCCCCATCTCCCTGGGCAGCCCATTCCAATGCCCAATCACTCTTTCTGTGAAGAATATTTTTCCTAATGTCCAGCCTAAACTTCCCCTGGTGCAGCTTAAGACTGTGTCCTCTTGTCCTGTCTCTGGTTGCCTGGGAGAAGAGACTGACGCCCACCTGGCTATACCGTCTTGGTCNCGACTCCCACATCTCCCTGGGCAGCCCATTCCAATGCCCAATCACTCTTTCTGTGAAGAATATTTTTCCTAATGTCCAGCCTAAACTTCCCCTGGTGCAGCTTAAGACTGTGTCCTCTTGTCCTGTCTCTGGTTGCCTGGGAGAAGAGACTGACGCCCACCTGGCTATACCGTCTTGGTCAGGTAATTGTAGAGAGTGATAAGTCTCCCCTGAGCCTCCTCCTCTCCAGGCTAAACAACGCCAGTTCACTCAGCCACTCTTCATAAGGCTTGTGTTCCAGGCCCTTCACCAGCCTCGTTGCCCTCCTCTGGATGCATTTGAGCATCTCAATGTCATTCCTTTACTGGGGGACCCAAAACTGGACACAGCACTCAAGGTGCAGCCAAACCAGTGCCGAGTACATGCACCAGCCTCTGGAAAAATTGAATGGAACAATGTACCATTTAAAATCCACATCGGAAGCAATGGGTGGGGGAACCTTCAAACACTGGGATCTACATTTAGCAAAGGTCACCTGGTTAGTTAATATCTGAGGCTCTACCAATTGAGCTGGCTCTGCCCAACTGAAACTTCCATGTACTGTAGAAGAGGATAAAGTCCCCATCGTGCATATAAGAAATGTGTTAGGGAAGATAGTTTGGATTAGTCCTGCTTCTAGCAAAGGCAAACCTATCCGTGGGATTGTTTTCCTCAAGGACGTGCATGCACTTGGTGCAGAGGGACAGGGAGTGACTTGATGCAGAGGGACATGGAAACACAATGTGTCCCTCCAGGGAATTTGATTTTTGGGTGAGCAGAGTCTGTAATGTTGAACTGTATAATATTGGTTGCTGAGTGACACTGTCACTGTTTGCCATAACTGCCATGGCCAGTGAGAATGGACTGCTCCAGATACACCAGTCATGAGCTCGTGATGCAGCAACCAGCCAAAAGCACAGCAGCCCTGCTGCCCTGGAAGACCTCTAAGATGGCTAGAACTCACAATCATGGACTAAATGAACTCCACAAATATCTTGGAGGGATGGCATTGACTATAGAAATGATATCTGTGCTTGTGTCCACACACACAGACCTGTATGTATACAGTTGGAAGGTGTAGAATTTCAGTGTGATGTAAGTGGTATAGAATAAGGGGTTCCAGCCAGAATAGGGTTAATTTTTGCAGTAGCCAGGACAGGGCAAGGATAGGACCTCTATATCATCTCACATCATTTTCCAGGAATGAGGAAAGGGGTCCCTTCTGGTCAAGTAAGTGTGACAGAGGGAGTGGTCAGGTAGCACTGGTTCCCTCTGTTATACTGATACTGTAGCTGTTACTGTTTGTTTTCTTATTCCATTGCTGTTTCCAGTAAACTCTTCTTATCTCAATCCATGATTTTTACCCTTTGTGCCTCCAAGTCTCCTCTCCAACCCACTACAAGGGGAGGGAAAGGGGGAAGGACAAGCAAGCAAGCAGTGCATGTTTTGCAGTGCTTCAGTGTGAACGCTAAGTTGGGGTATAATATTCCTAAACCACAACATGGGGATAATAACATTTCCCTGCACTAGGAACAGGAGGAGCAGCATCTTCTTATCCCCCAGCGCTCGCTATGGCCTGTTCCTATTCTCTTCCCAACCTCTTACCACTCCCTGTGCTCCCACAGCTCCTGCAGCAAAGAGTTCCAAATCCCAGATCTGCCATTCCCTCCTGGCCCTCCTAAGTACAAGCAGCTCAAGGGGGAGATGACAGAAAGTATATGGCAAGAAGGAATCAGGAGCAGAGGGGAGAGATAAAGAGCAAAAAATTAGGAGGGAATAAGGGGGGGAATAAAACAAGCCTGGTTTCTCACCATATTTCTTATTGAACAGGTCCTGGACTTGTTCCCGCAGTGTATTAGCAATGTCTATTCTGGAAAGCCTGGCATCATAATTTTCTGTAAAATAAAGAAACAATTATAGATTTCTGCTGATAAATTAAAAGGCACTCTGTGACTTCTAAGTAATGCCATTTTCTAATTATAGGAAAGCCCTTATCTTGCAATTATCTAATCTGTGGAGTGGGTCATTCAAAGTCCTTAAAAATAATCCAAACAGAAATATGTTGAGTTATTTTTCCCTCGCCTGTTTCCTAAGAATAAAAGCCACGTGAAATCGAAGATTCAGTTGTGATAATTACTGGCATTAAAATATAACACACTCCAAAGCCTCTCAGAAAAGCCAAAGGCTTTGAAAAACTCCCCCATCCTTGTGCAAACCTTCAAGGCCCCCAGGGCCCAAGTGCTTGAGCAGGGTAGCACTTGCCATCACTCTGTTGCCCAAGGGAGCCACAATGCTGCTGCCAGCTAAACTTGAGTGGCATTTATACAAACATCACACAGGTGGAAAAAGCACCAGAAAAGGCAAACCCCTAGGCGTGGAAACTTAATTATGCATCTCACAAGGTCAGACAGGGAGATAAGCCAAGTTGGTTAACTGGGGCACCATGCAGAGCACTTCAGTCCTCTTCTTGGACCTGCAGGACCGCCTGTCCCAGCTGTGCATCTTGTCTTCTAGTTGCCTCTGCTTTCCATCCTCTCATCCCACCTCCTTCTCTCCTTCCTCCCAGCCATGTCTTGCTCCTCTGCCATCCCACCGAGCCCCAACATCTGCAGCACTCCCTTCCCATGCCTGTCCCATGCAGCCTCTGCAGCGGGCCAAGGGCTCTGCCTCAGCCCCCACATATGCCTCCAGCCCCACACCTTGAAAGCCCTGCCTCTTCACAGCGTCCTCCAGCAGCACCTCGCTCGAGTCCCTCTCGTCGGCGGCTGAGACAGGGGACATAAGACGAATTAGGATTCACAGTGCTGCTAAGTGGGATGCATGGGAGGGGGTTTCCAGCCAAAAAACAAGGTGGGGAGGGAAGGCTGTAGGAAACCACTCTCACTTCTCTCCTACCTAGACCTTAACAACCCAGCTGCCAGGTGTCTTTCAGCCTACCTTTGGCTGCTGGGCTGTCTGACACCAACTCCTTTACACCCTCTGCCAGCAGCTCCGGTCTGGAAAACAGGGAGAAGCAGAGGGCATGTGAGTGATCTTCCTGCCAGTGACACCCTGCTGCCCCAGCACCCTCAGGACACCACTCTGACAGCCACAAACCATTCACCCTGTCTGGCTAACGCCATTTAAAAGCTCCTGCAAAACAGCAGGAGACATAGTTTTCATGCTGACAGACGCTTTATTGAGCTGATGTGTCACTCCTTGGGATGAAATTAAGCAGGTGATGACTGAGCAGCTTAAGTCAGCAGCTACAGACTTTCAGTGGATATGATCCTGAACATTTCTTAGAGATGGGAGAAGCCATGGATGGCTCCTTTCAACATAAAATTGACCCCAAAAATTGCCATTTGGGTACCTAAGGTTAAAGCTGCATAGCGAGGTGATAGTAGGGCTTGTCAACAAGCTGCACTGAAGCTGTGTCACAAAGGAATAGTTCTGAGATCAGGACAGGAGGAAACCCTTCAAAATATGACTGGGCTGACCTGAGAGCTGCTGTTCTGACACCACAAAGTGTCCACAGTCCAATATTTATTTTCTGTTTCAGCCACCTGCAGCACTGGTTCTGTCAGCATTTGGGTGAGAAACTGCCCCCAAAATATCTAAGACATCTTAAAATTCATCTCTGCTGGATCTATTCCCTCTTTCAGTGCAATGCTATTGCATTATATTGGTTGTGGCTTTTCACAGCCCTCCCACAGTTCTTATGACACCCTCGCTCCTCAGCACAGGGTTGGCATCTTCCCTCATGTCTGCAGCATCCCACGTGCACGTGTGCACATCTGGACCTCAGCTGGAGCCACTTTCTGCAGGAAAACTCTCCAGGCCTCCCAGCCCCTCGCCTTTCTCCACATCAGGGCACCCTGAAGTTTAAAGGCCTCTTCACCCATTCCTGAAGAGGTGGCCAAACTTTTTCAAAAGCAGGTTAAAAACCAAAAAGACATGAAGGGACAGATGACAACACCACCACTGCCTCCTGCAGATGGCTCCAACAAGGCAACAACCCTTGTCTGCTTCTAATCAAGCAAATTTACTGAAGATGACCAAGTGATGGGTGCTCCCCAGGACACTGCACAGCAGCAGGAGCTCTGAGCAGAAACATCCTCCCCAAGGGACAGCCACTCCACCTGCCTTACCTTTTAATGACAAACTGGATGTTGTTGCTTGCTTGCAGGATCTTCTTCAGCTTTGCAATCCCGAAGCAGTTGGGGCGGCGCAACAGGATGCCTTCTGGCAAGCCCACAACAAATAGGTCCTCTGGGTACATCAGGAACTTGGAGTAGGGGACTTTGACTGGCTCTGATATTCCTATGGCTTTTGCTGCATGGGGACCCAATCTCATTAGTTTGCTCCATGTCAGATCTAAGCAACAGCAACATGGTATGTTGCTGGAGGGATTGAAGAGGTTTTGGGGGAGTTTGTGGTCGCTCTGTGCCTAGTGGGCATGTCCCTGACACTGGCAGACATAAGTGAGAGAGCCATGCAGCCACCTGGAGCTGGCTTTTGCATTTGCTACATTATCACAGCCTGCCTTCCTATAAAGGCTGCAAGCATCTCTCCACAATACAATGGAACCCCACACCCAGACTCCCATGGAAATCCCTCTGCTAAGTGAGGGGACAGGGAATGTGCCTGAGGGTGCCCCATCAGCCTGTGCAGCCCAGCATGGTGAGGACTCCCCTTGCTCTGCTAAATATTGCCAAAAGTAACCAAACAGCGCTATTTGGATAGATGAAAAAACAGGTTAAAACCCCACCTCATCAGTGTGGACTCCCGGCCTGTTACTATAGTAACATGGGGGGCCGTGAGAGCCATTGATCCACTGGTTGTTCCAGCTGCATCCCCAGTGCCCAGCCCTGCCTGAGAGCATCCTGGCTCTTCTTTTCCTGGTCACAATGGGCTCTACCAGCTCAGCTATGTCCCTGGCTTTTGAGGATTATCAGGCAGAGCCAAATTTCCTGGTCCTAAAAGTGGCAGAAACTTTCTGCCAGCTCTCAAAATGCATGTGTGCCTTCATTTGTATTTCCTCTCAGTTAAATAACCTGTCTAAGTAGACACGAGCAGAGCATGTTGAGTGCCAGCCCCCACCACCAACATGCCACCAGCCTTCCTCAGCCATGCAATGATCACCGCAACTGGAAAACACTCTGATACTTCAAACAAGTGATGGGGGAACCACTTTGGACCTTCCCTCTGCAGGAGGAAGGCTGAAGGTCACAGCAGCAATTCCTGGGCTGCAGCCAATGAAACAACTTCAAGGAAACCAAGGGGAAGAGCTGCAATAACAAGGCTGGAGAAGGTTCCAAATGCATTTGTGAGCCCAGCAGAGAGCAGACAGCAGATGAACAAATTAAATTGCACCTTCACTCAGCTGCAGGTTTGGAAATAGTAGGTGACAAAGCCAGCACCTGGCATGATGAACATGTGTTAATGACCATCTTACCGTATCGCGAGTTGAACAAAATTTCAACTTGTTTCCTCAAATGACTTAAAACGTCCCCTATACCATCTGCAAAACAAAACAAAACAAAACAAAACAAACCCCCACAATACAGAGAAATGCTCTGAGCAACCAGCTGCTTCCAGAGCAGGCACTGTGCAGGTGAGCAGCCCCTGCCTGACCTCTGGCAGAGATAGCCATTCACTCTCCATGCCCTCAAATCAGTGCTAGTCTTCTGACTGTGGCCTCCAAGCTGACCCCCTAAGGAAGGGCACGGATGCATCTGCCCCAGAGCTGTGCTAGCAGTCAGGAGCAAAAAAAAAGGTGGAAAAGTAAATTCAAGCACGAGAGGAGCGGACAGAGACCAGGAACACAATGGTGCCCTTCTGTGGGCAGAGGTTTTGGAGGCTAAAGGCTAAAAGTTAAAGGCTTTGCTGATAACATAGGAAGCTCACAAAATCCAACCTAAAATTACACCTGTGTGCACCAATCCTTCCAAAAACCTGCAATGATGGGCAATGCTCAGAGTTCACTCACCTGATCCCTCCATCTGCTTTTCCTCATGTTGAGACTCCTCACTGGACCCCTTCTCTGTCTCTGCAGAGGAAGAAGAGGGTTAGCAGCAGCAGGCACCAGCAAAACCAGACAAGACATAAGCAGGAGCTCTCTAGGTGCCCTGCAGCCACTCAACTGCTCCCTCCCCTCACTATGCTCAGAGCATGTGTCTCAGCAGAGGCTGGGCTGGTACCAACATGCCAAGAGCTGCATCAGCAGAATAAACCCAGTGTTTCCATAGAGGAGGGCTGCCCACCTTTCGGCATGGGCTCCCTGGAGAGGAGAAACCCAGCAGGAGCAAGAGCAGCCACTGGGCCAGCATACATCCCACAGGTAAACTCCAGGTAAATTTGCACTGGGCAAAGAGGCTTGGATTTGCAGCATGCTGGGGCTGAAGAGAGTATGGGAAGGAGTAGCAGTGCCAGAAAACCCACCAATTATTCTATCAGAGCTCCCAGCTGGCCTCATTGAGGCCAAGACTCTGGAATTGGGTCTCACACTCCATTACTTTGGCTCATAAATGGTATTTACTAATTTTTGACATGTGCATGAACACCCGTGCTACTGTGCAGTCTTCCAGATGCTTCACTTCTGGTACCTGCTACTGTTTCCAGAATGTATCTCGATTCATCCGAAGCCATGTGTGTGGGTACTGGGTCATGCATTTCCACTGGACAAGGTGATCGGTCTGCGGAAAAAAACCCATGGGCACCTTTTGTTCTGATGCCAGTGGGACACTGTCCCCAAAACAGTGTTCAGAGGGTCCTGGCCATCAGCAAGGACTGAGCGAAGGGCCCCCCACTCCCCGGAGCCCCACATACCACCAGAAGATGCTCTGGGGATGCATCAGCCTTCTTCCTCCCAGAACCACCTAGAGCTCATCCCTGACACACACCTGACTTCTCAGTCTGAGGGAAAGAAGCAAAAATCTCTTCCTAACCTCCACAGAAGGTGAAGAGCAAAACTAGCTCAAATTATTTACTTGGCTTAATTCCATCTAGATACTAAATTCTGACTTAAAAAGCTAATGCTGCTTGATTTAGCTATTACATGGGGGGAAACCGTTCCATTAATGCTGCCTTCCTCAACCCTCTTTTGGCTTCCCTTATATTAAACCTGTCTCTCCAAATGCTAGGCTGTCAATGCCCTCAAAGACCCATCCAAATTCAGCTTTAAATGATGTTTCAACTAGTTTATATACTTCAATCAGGTGACTTCTGACCTCACAGGATAAATAAGCCCAATTTCATCAATTTCTCCCTATAGGTGAGCACCTCTTTTCTATTAATCCTCCTCTTTGCCCTCAGCTGTATTCCCTCTGATTGAACTCAATCTTCAAATAAGGCAAGAAAAGGTGGACTCTGGACTTGGGGTATGATCTCTCTGGCACTGGACAAGTGGTAATTCTTCCCATTCCTCCCATGGACCTCCAGCTCACCATGTATCAACTTCCTTCTCTTCCATTAGCTGCCAAGTTGAAAATGAAAATGCTTGATTTAACGCTATACCTTGTTTCTTCTCCTTCCCCTATATTAACCATAGATAAGTCCATTCTACACCAGTCCTGGAGTGACTCCTCAACTATCACCTTACTAAGGGGACCGCTACAGTTTGGGTGCAACAGAGATTGCACTGGTGTGGTGGGGCCAGGTGTCACTGCTATCCCCAGCATTATTTACCCTCAGGCATGTTAGAGTCCTGTTGCTGCCCTCATTCTGTGGAGATTATTAATTAATGGTTGTAAAGCACACTGAAAATGCAAACTGCTAACAATGCATTCATTAAACCCTGAGGATCATTTGCTGTGCTGTCCAGGATGGGTAAGTGGAAAATGGACTCTCCCAGCTGCCCCTCAAGCATGTCATCTCCATCACAACCCATTGCCACTGACCTCTCTGGGCAGAAACATGGGGAATTTCCCCCATCAATGCAACAATTCCAACACATTTTCAGCATGTGCGTAATATTAAACCTGCCTACTACTAGACCTGTTTTTATGAACTCTCCAAAACCAGGCTGGTTTTCTAAATGAAGGACCTCATCAAAAGCATCCTGCACTCAGTACCTGGGATCCTCCACATGAAGCAAAGCAGCAAACCAGGCTCGCTTTCTCCAGGGGAAAGGCAAGATAGGAAAGCAGTGAAGGAGAGAGAAAAACAACAAAGAGCCCTAAAACACCTTCCAATGCTCCCAGGAAACCTCAATATGTTCCTATGTCAGTAAAAGACCATTGCATGTACGTGAGGGAACCTTATGTGCTGGGAAATACCCTGCAAACGCCTCTTCTCAAAGCGAAATGCCGAAACGTGATGCGGCAACCTTGCCTGCGCAGCGACACTGCACACAGATGGTACCCCAGCAGCTACCTGGTACGGTGATCTGGATGATGTTCAGCTCGTCTGGTTCGATTTTGATCTGCCTGATCCCACCTAGCTCTCCTGAGGTACCTATGGGGAAAGGCAACGGAAGGCAGTCGCCAACAGGATCCAGCAATGCCATGTCTGCCAAATACAGCACCAATGCAGGGAAAGCGTGACCAGCTGCGACTTCAGTGCCAGCTGAGCATGCCACAACAACAAGGCTTCGGTCAAGTGGCCCAGCAGCATCAAGCCCATGGCATGGAAGTACTCAAAGGGACACCTGTGGGCATGGCTTCTGAAAACAGCTTGGCTGGCAGGAGCTGTTGGTGCCGTTAAACTGGCAGCTGGACCTTGTTATATGATTGTTTCCTGGCTTTCTTCACTTAAAATGAACTGGGCCAAGACACCAGAGGAGCTGTCTCCAGTGGGTATCTCCTAGCAATTTCAATGCTTCCAAACTCATGCCTGGAACTTGCCCCAATTCTGAGAGAGCTGATTGCAGCTGCATCACACCAGCTGAACCCTGGTGAAATTCAGTGTGGTTTCAACCCCAGCAGGTGAAAGCCTCTGCTGGCCAGCTGCCCCAGGAGAAGGCTGTCCCAGGAGGCGGCTTCCCACAGTATTCAGCCCAGCTTCCTCTTCTTTCAAGATGAATTTCCTCACTTAGGCTGGGACAGATCCACTGCAAGGCACTGAGTCCCAGCTTGCAGCGTGGAAAGGCAAGGCAGCAAGGCCTGGTGTGGTGTTTCAATGGGTTCAAGTCCCTAAATCTGCACTTCCATGGAAAAGCACTTCCATTACATTCATGGTGCTCAGAATCGACACTGCTGACTTCTCAGTGGTGGCTTTCAAAGGAACTCAGAGAGTGAAGACTTCCCTTAGCTTTGCATTTAAGCACATGCTTAAGTCTCATTATTTCCATTTATGCATTTTTAGGCCCCAGCTGGAGGGTAAGAGGGTAAGAGCCTTCATCTCTGCATCAGTCAAATGGGGATAAAGTCCTCAGAGAACTGCATGGTGGTGCAACCAGACAACTGATGTCACATATCCAAGTTACTTTGCAGACGTATTTCTCTAGTGTGCCCCCAGTAACACTGTCTCGCAAGAGAAAATGCATTATTCCTCACCTGGTTCACAGCCTTCAGAAACACTACACTTCTCAGACCTGAAAGGGAAAGGCAGACAAGAAAGGTGGTCATGGTGTAAGAAAAGAGAGAGCTTAAAACCCGGGTTAAGAAAAGAGAGAGCTTAAAACCCAGTGGTGTGTGGACTAATTCTGGCAGGAGGGAGAAATGCTGCCTATTATCACAGAGGGCTGCAAGAGCTACAGAGGGGCCCCCAGGGTCACTACATCCATGGTCCCAGCACTGGCACAGCATCCATGGCTGCAAGGTCTGCAAGTTTCTCTGCAAATAAGCCCTACTCTCAAACCTGCCCTGGTCCTGCACTCTTGCTAATGGCAGCCCTGCCTCTAGACACCCATGGATGGAACTGCAGCAGAGAGCTCCTGAAAACAAGAGAAGTTGTTTTTAAGCCCGAAACTTGGTTGGCTCCATCCCTTTGTGACAGAGAGCAGTGCATAAGGTATTACTACACTGTGGTTACTCATGGAGGTAAAAAAAATAGGGAGAAAGGAAAAATCAATTCATTTGGTAAATATTTATTCTGTTCAAAGCTTTTCTTCACTGAAAACTGGGCACTATCCCAAATTCCCATCTACAGTTAACTTCACATGCTCAGGAATTTACACAAGTTGTTCTGCTTCCAAATGAGATTATTTTGCATTCTCAGGATGCATGTGCTTTCTTGTCTCTCTCTTGAACAAGAACCACAGCTCTTTGACAGCAAGGAACCCAAGGAACCACTCTGGAAAACACACTCCTTCACACAGTTGGTCCTTCAGGGGGAAGGAAGATCCTTCTGAGCCAGCGCCTGTTGGCTCAGGAGGGATGTTCAAAAGCACTTCTCACTTGCTTAAATCCACTAGGGAGTATCAAACACAAAACAAGCCAGAAGTGCTCTTGAAATTTTCTTCCTAAATGTGGAAAGGCAAAACGGATCATTGGTTTAGAAGATACTGTATAAACTACCTGGGAGCCTTGGGAAGGGTTTTAGACTCTCCTGCTTAAGGTCAAAGTAAACCTTTCACCAAGGAAACTTGGGGGGAGGGCTTCCCTGGGGATTGTTACCCCTTGCAGTGTCTGGCCCTTCTCCTGGAGTACTGGGCACTGCACTTTCCCTGGAGCAGGACTCTGACCTGAGGGGACCATTCCTATGGAAACACTCCTACCAAGGCACAGAGGTTCTGCAAAAAGAGAAAAAAAAAACAACCTCACACAAACCCTCCTTTGAAGCTGAAGATACCCAGAGAGCTGGAGACAAATGCCAGCCCTGCAGACTGGGCAGCTCAAGAGATGTCTGCCCTCCAAAGCTCTGATATTTCAGTACTGGCTGTATTGCCAGGCTCACTCATTGCCTGCCCTAACGCTGCAGGTCTGCAGTCCTGGAAATGTTTTAGGGGCATGCAGCAGCCACATCCAATGGGACAAACCTGAAACAGCACTGGGGAGAACCAGAAGAGACTCCAACCTGTCACAGGTTCATGTCATCAAAGAGCCAAGATAAGAAAGGAACCCAAGAGATGTCATGGATGGGACAAAGACAAATTACCTTATTTCCCCATCCTGACCTGCACAGGTTAGCAACTACATAGCACTGTTTGAAGCCCCAGCTGGTGAAGCTGTCAGTACTGGGCAGTGAGGCTTTGTGCCAGAGAAGCCGAGGAGCATTTTTCACCTCATTGTGTAAAGTAAGGCTGGGAGAAGGTTCCTTATCTTATAGAAGTTCATAAGCTATAAACTGCTGCCCTCCCTCTTTTCCTTAAAGTGATTTAAAAGGCTAAATTATACCTTGCTTCCACTGATTTAAGAATAAAGGAAACTGGAGTTATAAAGAGAAAAACACCTGGATCTCCCAGTCTGGGTTGGAAAGCTGTATGCTATGTGCTATATGCTCCATAGGTGCTGCCAGCATGTTTTGGACCTGTCTAGCTTGTGGCACAGTTGTAACAGAAACAAGTGCTCTCATAAAAAGCCTCCTGCTCTGCTGGGCTCTATAACCCCACCTTTATTAAATGCACTGTTAGGCTCCCTGTGAGCTTTATAAACAAGCAGCACTTAATTAGCAGGATGCTGTTATGGTGTGGACTGAGGGTGAATCCTTTAGGTCATGCTTTAACACTGGAAACTGTTTCAGCAGATAATCCCAGGCATGGCCCTCATTTTATCAGTTTTGCTCAAAATTAATGATTCCAAACTTTTGGCTTACAAAAGGATGGGGCTGCTTGGCTTCCTCCTATGGTGACTAGCTATACCACTGCAGTGGGGTTTTAGGGAGGCAGGAAAGCAACATCAATTTAGCCACTCACCTTCCCATTATGGACACACAACATCTCCCTGATGCTGCAGCTTACTGAATCCTTACTCACAGCACCCTCCTTATCGTATTCAGTATCCTTACTGAATACTTACTCACGGCACCCTCCTGCACCCACTGGACATTGCTGATGAACACAGCAGTAACCTGCTGTGCACTTTAATAGCCCCAAAATAACTCTCTGAGGGATGTTACTTTGCAGGGAACAAGGACGGAAGTTCCACTTACCTGCTATTGGCCTGAGAAGTCCCCACCAGGTCCAGCATGGCCCCACGGTGTGGCTCAGGGGAGATCTCCCGGGGAGGGCTGGAGGGCTCCAGCTTGGTTGGATCTTTGGTAAATTTGCTTCCTGTTGCCAGGTGTGCATGGTGGGTTTTGGGGGAAAAGCAGAACCAGGATTAGCAAGTGGAGATGCCAGTGTTGCAGCATGTTCCCCTCCTAGTCCCAGAGCTGAGGCCAGGGTGGGGGAGTAGGTTTTCAAGTGTCACCTGCTTGCAAAGACAAGGATGCCAATTTCACTGAGTTCACATGTTAAAATATTAGCAAGGCATTTGCTTAAACCTCTCCACAACAATGTGTTTGCTGGGAAGCCCTGCCAGGATAGAGCATATCCAGAAAGGGCTGACTGACAGGACAGCCTCCAAAAGGTAGAGACTAAGGTCAAAAAACCCAGGGCCATGGATCACTGCTGTAGCAGCAAGCCCCGAAGTGGGGAGAGTGCTGTCCCAAGGGAGGGGATGTGCCGCACTGGATGCAAGCTTGACAAAACACAGAGTAACAGAGATACAGGCAGCCCTGTCTCACAACTCCAAGCCCACCAAGCAGCAGGAGAAATCTCAGTCACAGTGACACAGAGAAGGACAGAAGCATCCTGTCACCATGAAAAACTTCCTCTCTCCCTTCCCTGTTCCTCAGCAGCCTGAAAAGAGCTGAAATGAAGCCTCAGCAATGACCTTGGAGATGGAAAGAGTAGTCTGAAGGCAGAGCAGGAAGTAAAATCAGGCAGGGAAGGTGAGCAAAGAGCTGATGAATGAGGGCTGGGGGAAGGAGGGAGTGATACTACACTGTGAGACTGCAGAAACCACAAGGTGTCTTGTTAAACAGCTGTTGCCAAAGGCCCTTTGCTGGTCTCAAACCACCGTCACAATATCCCCACCCTTCTAAAACATATTCCGTCTATGGGAACATGATGCCACTTTCCTTTTGGTTCCAGCCTGCAAGAAAGGGGAGGGCTCTGGCAATAGGATCAGGAGAAATATAGAACCTTAAAGACACTATTTATCTACAGACAGTCCAAAAGGCTCCTTTTAATTTGTACTTTCTATGAACCAAATCTTGTTCTTGCACCAGCAGAGCCTGCCTGAAGCTGCTACCCAGGGGAGTAACAAAAATAGGTTTCCAAGCAGTGGTGGGTATTTTAATTAAAGGGTGAGCAAAACCGTATGGGGAAGCTTTGGGATACTTCGCAAATGGCAACTTAAAATACAGCTCCACTCAGAAAATAATGTCTTTGCAGAAATGGCACCTCCTGACTCAGCAGATGCTGGTTTTTTTGCACAAGCTGATGTGCTGACGCAAACCACAGAAAGCCAGGTTTAATGGGTTTTGCTTCTGGTAGCCCTGCAGGGACCTGTCAGGAGAGTGGGACCTGCCACCCACCTCAGTTCTGCTGAGGGTTCAGTTCACCTGCTCAATTCACCTCAGGGTTTTCTTCCTCATTTCCAAATATCCACTTGCACCTCCCTACCATGTAATCCCCAAGCTCACAGCACAGTGGTCTCCATCAGCAGATCCAGAGCTGATGTGCAGATGTACATGATGCCTCCCCCAGATATCATGCAGCCATTATGCAAGGAAAATCCAAGCATCCCAAAATACACTTCAGTGCTCCATCCCGTGGGTATGGAGCTTAAAGAAATCCTTTTCTTGAGAAAAAAAAGCCATTCGTGGCTTTAGACAAAGAAATCCCCCATGTAGGTGGGACCCCCTCCAGATTCTGCTGGAGGTCCCCTTTGGGTGGCTCCAGCATTAGCATGCTCAGGAAGCACTCTTTGGACTGGGGCTGTCGTGGGGCCAGAGCGATAATCTAGTTGGCAGAGATATCTGGGAAGAAGGCATCTGGAGAATTGCCAGCATGTGTGGTTGGAAGCTCAGGGCAAAAAAAAGACAAAACACCACCCCAAAACCATGTCTTTACTTGTGAGCCAAGCCCAGGCAATCAAGGACGTGGGTGTGATAAATTTGGATGCAATGCCATATTCGAGGTGTGTATGAGGGTGATGGGATGAGGACATTGCTGGAGTGCAGGTTGAGCCTGACAGCATGGGTATCTGTCTCCTTATATCTGCCAAGAAGCACTTATCATGGAATCACAGAATCACAGAATGGTTTGGGTTGAAAGAGACCTTAAAGACCATCTTGGTCCACCCCCTGCCATGGGCAGGGACACCTTCCACTATCTCAGGTCACTCGAAGCCCCATTCAACCTGGCCTTGAACACTTCCAGGGATGGGGCAGCCACAGCTTCTCTGGGCAACCTGTGCCAGGGCCTCGCCACTCTCACAGTAAAGACTTAAGTCTGTCTTCTCCAGCTCAGAGAAAAAAGGAGTAAAAACACAGAGCAAAGTAAGTCAAAGAACTTCCTCCCCACCATTTTGTCACTGAAAAAATGAACTTTTGTTATTTTTTTAAAGAAAGTTAGCAGCTGGATGATGCCAGCACTTCTCGGTTAAAAAAAAAAAAAAAAAAATTTTACCAGTGAGGAACACAACAGTGATTTTCTTCCTCTTGAAAGTACAGATATAAGCCATGTACTGCCTGTACTGTGGCTCAGCCTGGTTCAGGAGCCAGCCCAGCCTCACACACCAGAAATTCTCGCTTAACCTTCAAAACTCAATTTTTAAGGGGAGTACAGAGCTTGCACTGATCCCAGGCAAAGGCAATCTCAGCATGTCCTGATGTAGGACACAGACAAGGCTTCTCCTTACTGAGCATAACTGCACGTGTCCTGCACTTCTTCTGCTTACAGGTGACATTATTTCAACTCTGCTTCTCTGGATAACTTTTCAATTTTGTGGGCAATAAATCAGAGGACTTGGAGAACATACCTGTAAAAATTCTTTCATCAAACATCCTAGGAGCAAAGGAAAAAAAATAATTAGAAATAGATGCTGCTAATGACTGGATTGGAGCTTTAATTAATGAATAGCATTAAATCAAGTCAAAATAGTAATTTTATTCATTCTCTAAAAAAAGGGAATGAATTTTTCAGCTAAAAAAAGGCCTTTTAGCCTGTTGTGCAGCCAAGCAACCTTACAGCATACGCTTTTTAACTAAAGCGCCTCTAAATCTGCTTATAAGTCATTCTCTTAATTTAATTAACTTATTAAATGAGGCTGCAACAGGCTGGCTTTACCAAAAGAGACAGTGAGACCAAAGTAGCTGTTGCTGGACCTTCACTTTCCAATGCAGACCATTGACCATGATGTCACCTGTCTCCTGAATATTGTATTTTGGTGCTACGCGCACCTTTGCTCATAGGAGCAATGTCCAGGGCCACATCCCACAGCCTGATCCAGCCTGGCGCAGCCTGAGCAAAGCAGGACAAAGTGGCTGCTCTACCAACTGACATCAGGAAAGCTAATTCCTTTTAGGATGCTTGAATTCCATTGATGTTGGTGATTTTAGCCCCCTTGGGAGCCTTGCCCAGGATTTCTCTGTGCTGTAGTTTCACACCTCTAGGAAGGGAAGAACATAAGTGCTGCATAGGCAGGGACTGAATAAATCAATCTATTATAGAGCAGATCATCTTGACAGAGAAGCAAAGAGAGATTGCACAGCATAGTGATAACTGGGAATACATCCGCTCCTCCTACCCCAGCGGAAAGGCAGACACCTGGACACAGTGCCTGGCCTGTAGGTGATACATTCTCATCACCAGATACAGAGGATGCGCACAAGTTATCAATGAAAAACAAGGTGGACAGGAATCCCCGTGAGAATATGGATGTTCCTCCCCCCACCCAGGGGCATTGCTCCCATCCACCAAATGTCACTGAAAGTGCTCTAACCACCTGAAATGTCTGGGGTGGCATCAGCAAAATTTGGTGCCCATGATCACTTAAAAGAGGGTGGCAGAGCTTGGGGGTGATCAAGGTACAACCAGCTCTGCCACATCCTTGCAAAAAGAGAGAGAGAGAGAGAGAGAGATGAAAACCAGAGGTTTGCAAGGGGAAAGAGCTTTCAACTGTCTTTTATGAAAGAGGGTGAAATGAGTTTTTTGTGTCAAAACAAACCCTGTGAGCATGGAGGGAGCACAGCTCAAATCCCTGACACCCTTGAGCCACACAGTCCCCTTTGCTTTCCTCGCCACCCACCTTTTGATGACAAAACGAATGTTGTGCCTCTCCTCCAGTATCCGTTTGAGTTTGGGGACGCCATAGGTACAAGGTCTTTTGAAAGGTATTTTGTCTGGGATGCCAATGATCTCCACTGCCTCAGGGTCGCAGGCAATCTTTCGGTACGGGACAGGGACCATGTGGTCTAACCCCAAGGCTTCAGCTGAAAGATGAACACATGGTTTTCATTTACACAAGTGCTTTGTCTTTTACAGATGCTAAAACAAAGGTGTAAAGGCTTGAACTCAAGCAGAGCAAACGCCTTCTGCCCTCTTCTCCGCTTGTCCCAGAAAGTCAGCCCCAGGAGCAATCTCCCATGGGAAATGGGACAAAAAGGAGAGAAAGCAGCAGTAAACACAGCTAACAGTGTCTTCCAAAACTCCCAAATACCCCCAGTGATGCTCAAACCAGGGGTGAGCTGGCTCAAATATTATCCCCAAACTCTTTGTGACCCACCACAGCAGATTCTTGAGCTCTATGATTCATAAGCTGCATAGCACATGGAATCCTAAAATTGTTAATGTTAGTAAAACCCTCTAATACTGATTCCAACTGTTAACCCAGCAGCACCATGTTCACCAAATCATGTTCCCAAGTGCCACATCCTTATGCTTTTTTTGAACATTTCAAGGGATGGTGACTCCATCACTAACCTGGGCAGCCTGTATCAGTGCCTGACCATTCTTTCAGTCAAGAAATTTTCCCCAGTGTCCAGACTAAACCTTCCCTGGAGTAGCTTGAAGCAATTTCCTCTAGTTCTATCACTTGTCACCTAGGAGAAGAAACTGACCCCTCACCTGACTACAACCTCCTTCAGCTAATTGTAGGGAGGGAGAAGCTCCTCCCTGAGCCTCCTTTTCTTCAGGCTGAGCCCCCACAGCTCCCTCAGCTGCTCCTCATCAGACTTGTGCTCCAGACTCTTCCTAAGCTCTGTTACCCTTTGGACACACTCCAGCACCACATACATAAATCATAAGTTAAAGGGCTTGTCTCAAGCCCATATGGAACTCACAGGTGACACGGCACACATCTACAGCCTATCTGTAACTCATGAATTACACAGCCTGATAAGGATAGCACAGTCAAAGAGCCCACCAGCCCCAAGTGATTTCCCAAGATTCCACCTGCCCAAATGCCCAGGAGCACACCAAAAACACTGTCCATGGCAAAGGGAGCACCAACAACATCCACAAGCCATGCAGATGGAGAAAAAAGCAGCTGCAACAACCACCTTCTTTTTACCTGCCACATTAATGTAAAAGGGCCACATGCCACCACTCCCAGTGCCCAAGTGCTATGATCCAGCATGCCACATTCCTAGACAGGGCTGTTTTACAGCCCAGTTATAAATTCCTTGACAATGCCGTGGGGATCCAAACAGAAATATTGGCATAACCTTCAGGAGACACCCAGAAACTGGGAGCTGCTAAGCTAAATGTGTTAGGAAGAGCAGGGAGCATATGGCTTCTGCTGCTGTGTTAGGGAACAAAAATGATTGCTATATAATGATATACAATCCACAAGCACTGCAGATGCATAATGGGATATTAACTCCTACTCACCATATCTGCTGTTAAACAGAATTTGCACGCACTCCCTAAGGGTGTTGATGTCTTCAGTTTCTTTTATAAAACTGTCCCACTTATCTATCAAAACAAAATACAAGAAATAAGAAACTTCCATATGGTTCGTACACAGCAGATGCACTTTTCTCCTGCAAAGTGCTGCAAAGCAGGAACAAGACTTTAAAAATTATTTCCCCCTTCCTGAGAGAATTTTGCCAGGCTGGCAGATAAGGTCTGGGCTTCTCCAGCCCCAGACCCAAGCACTCTCCTGGGCATGGGCAAAGTAGATTCCTGAGAAATGACCCCATAAAATTTCTCAGCCCTGGAATGAAAGACCCTCTTGGACAGAGCCAACTCCACCTGGAATGAACCCTTGAAAGGTACAGCCATTTCACAAGTGGAGCTTTTCCATCTTCTCCTCTTTCACAACTTTCCCACTTATATTTTTCCTCCTCTTTTAGGCAGGCATGGGTTTTTAGGCTGCATTTCCCTTGTGTGCAGTGAAGGTGGGGAAATTGCAGTCTCCTCCCCACTGCTGATCCCCCCAGGCACTGCTGCAGAATCCCACTGGGACTAGTGGATTTCAGTCCTTTTGAAATAATGCCAAGTTTTCAGCAGGTACGTGCTGTTTGCAGCTGGGGCAAACAGCCTCTTCCAAATCCATGCCTTGGTTCCCTGTGCAGGAAGCAGAGACGGGAATTCTCAGCCAGCCCGCAGTGCTCAAGGACGACTAGAAGCATCTTGCAATGGCAGGGATGGACCAGAGCAGAGAGGAAGGTTTTGGCTCCAATGCAAGATGCATCACCTCCAGCACTGCCATGTCCCTGCAGAGCATGGAGAGGGCTGGGAGACTGCTGGGGAGAGACGTGGTGAGGGGAAACTTTTCCCTAAGGCTGCCAGCTGCCTTTAATGCTGGAGCAGGACACAGACCTGTCTTGTCATGGACAATGGAGAAGAGGATGCGCTTGGATGAGTGCACATTCTGGATGAGGGGACCTCCGGAGACTGATGATTTCTGTCCTGGACAAGAGGGGAGACAAGGAGAAAGAGCTGATGAGAGCCTGACCAGTGCTCCAGGCATCACAACAAGACCCTGGGTGCTGCCCCTTGCCAGTGATGCTGACCCAACCCTTCTATCTCTCCTCCATTCACCCTGACCGGTCACACCCAGCGCAGTGTTGGCCAGACTGACCCCTGCCATCCCCACTCCGACTGCCCTTCTGGCCTGCCGGTGCAGCACCTGTCATTTTGGGGCAAAAATAGAGGTGTGCCCTGTCAGCACCTTGCAGGCACCCAGGGAAGGGCTGGGGCAGTGCAGCATGGCAAGGGCTCTGCTCATTGCCATACAGGCCAAGCTCTACACTGGTTTTCATCCAAGGAACACCAAAACCCCCAGCCTGTCCCCTACCAGGGCCAGGGGCGGGCTGTGCACCAGGCCCTCATTCGAGAGCAAACTCCAGGCTATTACCACAGCAGTCGCTGTACTCCTGTGAGGAAGGCACCTTCAGCTCTCCTGCCGGCCTGCCCAGCAGAGCCTCGCCCACTGCAGTCGGCCCAGGCAGCCCCGAGGACACCTCCTGCTTGAGGTCGATGGCGACAGGGGTGGGCAGCGAGACGCCGTATAGGAAGTTGGTGACAGCAATGGCGGAGGGGGTATCCTGGGTGGTGGATTTGGCCACAGGGCCGTTGGCACCAGAGTCTCGGCTGCCCTTGGAGGCGAGGGAGGAACAAGTTAACTCGATGTTGGGGTTGGGCTCTCGGCTGGGCTCATCTGCTGGCCTGAGGGGAAGGAAGGGAGAAGAGGAGGGAAAAACAGGTTCCTTTGGGCCCATGGTACTGCTAAGCTGCAACAAGCAAGGATGTGGAGGGGGAAGAAGAGCCATGCCCGGGAGGGTGGGACATGCTGCACTATCAGCTGCCAGGCTCCTTGTTGAGGAGGGTAGTGAAGGCAATTAGAGATTTAGAGCACCTCTCCTATTTAGAAAGGCTGAGAGAGTTGAGATTGTTCAGCCTGGAGAGGAGAAGGCTCTGGGGAGAACTTACTCTGGCCTTCCATTACCCAAAAGTACTGGAGAGCTGGAAAGGGACTTTTGACAAAGCCAAGGAGTTACAGGACAATGGGGAATGGTGTCAAACTGAAAGAGAGTTGATTTGGATTGGATATTACAAAGAAATTCTTCCCTGTGTGGGTGGTGAGGCCCTGACACAGGTTGCCTAGGGAAGCTGTGGCTGCCCCATCCCTGGAAGTGTCCAGGGCTGGGCTGGATGGGGCTTGGAGCAACCTGGTCTAGTGGAAGGTATCTCTGTCTACAGCAGGGACTTGGAATAAGATGGTCTTTAAGGTCACTTCCAACCCAAACCATTCTATGCTTCTATTCCATGATCCAGAAGTTACATCCATCACTCAAACTCCTGAGCACCTTCAGGCACCTGAATGGTTCTTGTTTTCTTTAAGTGGAACTGGTTAGTCTTACAGTAGTTCAAAGCATTTTTATTAGCTAGGACAAAGCTGCCCAGCTCCGTGCCCAGTGCATTTAAGGGGTAAAACCTTTTATGACCCCAATCACTTGGCTCCATTGCCTGTGCCAGCCCCCAGCACCCATGGCACATTCAAGGAGGAGCTCAGTCAGCCTAGGGATGAGTTTCAGACTGAAGACACCAACATGTTCCACATGAGACAGGGAGCTACAAGCTCACAGACAGCTCAAATTCTGCGTGTCCTACTTTTAGCTGTCTTAGCCTGATTTTCCAGACGCATCAAGCCTTTAGAGGAGGTATTTGGTCATGCTGAGGGGAAACTCACCTAAAACTATTGAACCCCTTGTGTAAGTGTGGCCAAAAGGGGGAGTTTGCTCTGCTGCAGTCCCCCACTTCCCTCTCTGTCTGGCATTAAAAAAAAAAAACATTTCAGCCTGGGAAGACACTTGCAGCATTTACCCTGGAAATCCCTCTGGAGACAGAAAAGCACTTAGCTTACCGCAGTGGAAATTCTGGCAGAGACACATAAAAAGATGCAGTTAATGTGCAAGTTTACACACACTTTTTATAGAAATGAGTCGGAAATGGACTCAAGCCCCCAGCACGAACAAATCTCTGTGCGAGGCTGGGTTTGGCATGGCTGGACCCAGGTTTGTGGGTCCTGAGGAGAAGCTGGGACACGGGAGGGACCCTCCTGCCTGTGCCACACAAAATCATCATCTGCCAGTGCTGTAAGATACACCATCTCAAGGGCTTGCTGCTCTCTTCTTCCTTGGATGTCCCCAAAATTACCTTTTTAGCCTGAAGCGGATGCTGTGGCTGTGCTCTAGAATGGCCATCAGGGATTTCACATCATATTCCAGGGGTTTCTTAAAGCTGATCCCCTCAGGCAAGCCGGTAACTGCCAGTGAGCCTGGCTCTTTCAGGAACCTCTCGTACGGCAAAGGGACCACGCTGCTCTTCCCCATGGCTTCACCTGGGGAGGGGACAGAGTTACGCTCTGACAAATACCCTGTGCCCCTGACCATGGCTGAGCTGGGCTGGCAGAGTAAATGCAAGAGCAAGAAATACCAACAGAACCATTAGGAGAAAAAAAACATTCCTACCTTTGCGCTTAGCATGCAAAGCTAAAGGCACTCCAATGTCTTTCTAAAAGCACTAATTAATATAAAGCTCATAAAAGCCAATAAGCAGATGTCTCATCATTCAGGTTGCACAGTAAAATCCTCAGTTGGGGTAACTTGGCACAAGCCCACCCCTGGGAGTGCCCAGCCATATGCCAGTGAGGTACATGGCCATCAGCAAGGTGGGAGGGAGCCAAGGGCTGACAAAGAAGGCAGAAGAGCTCGCGATGATTTTTATCTCATGTTTACTGAGATATTCTGGGAACCTTATTTCTAGTCAGTTTTCTTACTTTACCTCCTGGAAAAATGGAAAGCAGTTTGATTGCTGTTGCTGTCAAGCAGCCTTGATTCACTTTGACAGACAAGAAAAACAACCAAAATCACTAATCTCCCTCCATCCCACTATTCACAGACAGCTTGAACATCGATACATTTGACTGCACAATCACCTCCAGCAGCGCAGAACTCTCACCTGCTCCCCTCCACACTGGCCACATAGCCCTACCATGTCGCCACCATGTGCCTCTGGCTCCATTTTACCTCTGACACCAAAATCACCCCAAGAAGTCACGTACAAACTGCTTTCCCTTCCCTGGCAGCAGCAGATAAGCAGCAAGCATTGCAATTATATAGGGATTTTCTAAACCAGATAAAGAGCCTGTGTGCCGAAACCAGGGCTGCCCTACTATGCTCTGCAGGCAAAATACCATCAGAAAAACAGCCTGCTCTGAAGGATTTTGAGGAATGGCCAAAACCCTCAAGCTACTCTCAGGGTAAAAATTACTTTGGAAACCAAAAATGACTTTGGAAACCCAAGCCACTGTGATCAATAAACATGGTGCTGAAAGCATGAAGCACAAGAAACAGCCATGCAAGAAAGCAACCTGTCTGGCGAAGCAATGTCCAGATGCAGAACATCTGGTGGCATGATACAGTGTCTGCACCTTCATCTCCAGGCTGAGGGGTAGACAGAGAAGATTATGGGACCTTTAAGTTGTTGTGGAATTTCATACTGTGGATTTTCTTTTAAATCTTTTCTTTTTTCTCTCTTCTTAAAAAAACCCAAAAAACCCCAAGACCAAAGATCTTACAGAAACACTGCAAATCTTGTGACACTGCCAGCAAGTCCTTACTAAAAATGATTTCTTCAACATGCCCTTTGAAGGAATGTGTTATAACTAATGATGTGTGACTTGCATGAGCCGTTTAGGCTTCTTATAGGGAGAACTGATAATATTTTAATTAAGCCAATAACCAATATTTTAAAATAAGCCTTTGAACCATGACACCATGAGTTTACTTTCTGCAAGCTGACAGTTTCCCTGCCCCAACGCGCTGGCTCTAGCCACTCTCCACCTCCCTTCATCACCTCTCTTCATGACTGGGAGAAGCTCCCAATGTCCACAGTGGCTCCTTATCAACCCAATGCTCAAGAACTTCCCAAACATATTTTTACGGGGACCGTGTTATTATCAAGGTGACCTTCAGAAGCCTTGTGCTGCTGTGCAGAGACTCATGGTTTGGCTACAGAAACAATAATCATCATTAATGCCTGTTTAATAGAAGCCACTGGTTATCAGTCATCATGTTGATGCAGAGATTACCTGGCTCTGGAGGGAATCTTTTTGACTGAGCATTTTTTAAGATTTTTTGTTCCCAATCCTTATTGATGAAAGGATTAAAAAAAAAGCCCTAATAATCATAATTGTTAAACTCTTACAGTCCTCTCCATGTTAGAAACAGAATCACCCTGGGCATCTACTGTCTCCTGTGGTATTTCTCCCCACTCAAGCAGGAGAGGCTCTTCCCAGTGGGAATGAAGGGAGGGAAGCAAGCAGCTTCATCAGGTTTGGCCACAGAGCGGCTCAAGGATAGAAACAGCTGATATTACTGAAGCAGCAGCAAAGGCAGAATTACACCCAGTGCCAAAGCCAAAACTACTGTCCCAGGGATGCCCAACCTTCTCCTGCTATGGCAATGCTGGCGATGCTGGATTGAGGATGTGGCCAGTATGTCCCCACGCACCTCCTTACACCTTGAAGCAGTAAAGAGCATTGCTAATTATTCCAATGGATGGGCTGCCTGGTTCATAAACCCCATGCAGATGCATCCCGATCAAGCTTTTCTAATGCAATTATGTATTTATTGTATGTCAGCTTTTAATAATTCACATATTCTCAAGAAGACAGCAAAGTTTGGCACTGTCCCAGCAGCAGGACAATGAGACCTGTAGCTTGGAGAGGGAATTCACCATCACAGAAACACCCTCTCCATTCTGTTCCCTTGGTTCTTCTGCATCATCCCTTCCTTCATTCTTGGGCCCAGCCTTTGGAAGGCAGCAAAAGGATCTGATTGCCCCCATTAATGGGAATATTGCCTCCAAGTCCTTTAAGTGGCTTCAGCAAATTTCAGTGACTGTCTGTCCCAGGGGAGAAGGGATGCCATCTCCCTTTTCTGTCTGTGAAGCCTGTGGAAGATGCTAGCAACAGCCAACAGTAGCAACTTCCGCATGTGAGCCCAGCACAGCTGGTGGTAGCTCCCGTTATCCCCCTTCTGTTGTGTGGGAATGCCCATTCCCAAATCACATACACAAACAAGGGCAAAGCCTGCACTTTGCACTCAGGGAGACCTGCACAGCCCCAGCAGGGCTCTACCAGGCTCTGAATCTCAGCTGGTGATGGGGAGCCGCAGCCAGAAAAGCCAAACACCCAGGTCATTCATCCAGCATAGGAATTTTTTTGGCTCAGTTTGGAGTGCTGGAAAACCAAGAAGTAGTGGCCAAATTCCATCTCAGTGCAGCGCTAACTCTATGCAGGAGCACATTCCACCATGCTGCCCCTGGCAGGCACCTGCTCCCATGCCGAGGAGCTGGCGATGAAAGCCGCATCTGGTGGCAGTGCCGAGCAGCTCAGTGAGCCCCAGGGACATTCCATATCCCCAAAGGGAAGCATGAAGGTTCTTACTATAAAGCACATCAAACACTTCCTCTACCATCTTCCTGAGGAGGTACACATCTGATCCCTGGTCCGGGGAGACCCTGAGCACCCTTTGCCCACACTCCTTTGCCTTCTTCTGCACCTCCGTGTCCTGCTCCTTCCTCTGCTGGATTCCTGCGGAGGGAGAGGAGAAAACAGGAGTCACTGTGGGGAGAAGGGGTGATGCCTCTGGCTGAGCAGGCAAGTGCCCCAGGTCTCCCACCCACCTCAGGCCCCAGCTTGGACGAGATCACACTGGGTTGATCCCAGCAGCCCCCACCATGCAGGGAAAGGTACTGGCAATGGGCAGTGGTGCCAGCAGCAGGGTCACTCATCCTGTGCCTGCCCCCTTTTCCCTGGGTTTTCCCACTCAGCCGGACTGAAACAGTTATGACTAATTGGGCAGTCCATTTCTAGTCTCTGGTTTCAATCTGCTTAGCCTTTAATCTCTCAGGAAAAGAAAATCTGCCTTTCTTGGAGGCTTTTTTACCCTTCAGTATCATGTAGCTCAGTAATACCAGCTATTTCCTGCTAATTTCCCCCATTAAACCTCAAATAAAGCATATCTTTGGCATTGACTTCTTTGCATCTCTAAATGCACAGAAAATTAAACACTACAACTGCGTTACTGCTGTTCTATCCAGAGTGATACACAAGAGATTTTCGGTGGCAAAGGACTAATTCCTTCATCATCCTTGACAGACTCCTATTGGCAATTGGCCCTGGATGCTGCCCGGGTGCTCAAGAAGGAGCTTCTAGATCCTTCTGTGGAAGGATCTATAGATCCTTCTGTGGAAAAAGTCCATGGCTGGGACATCACAGGGAAGGGGTCAAGAGCAACACGGGATACACACAGAACCAGACATAAGAAAGCAAACAGTCACCATGCCCTGTAAAGCTCCTCATACCTCCCACAGCATGGCAAAACAGGCCCTGGAAAACTTTTTTGGGATGTTTTACCAAGGTTGTTAAATGCATCTGCATCTGCATCCTCCAAGTACTGCCTCTCCCTCCTCCACTGACATTAACTCTGATCACTGTCAATTCCCTCCATGCATCAAGAAAGGCTTGAACCAGAGGTTCAGATAAAGGAGGGTGTTCAAGCGAGGTCTGCATCCCAGAGAGACAAGAGTCTTCTTACATCTCCAAATGATGTCTGCTTTAGATTAATTCAGATCTTTCTAAGAGGGCAGCAAGAAATCAGAGGCACTTCCATGGATACTTTCCACTGTGTGCCAGTTGTAAGAGCTTCATGGAGTGGAGTTGAGCCTGGGCCTGTATAATTTAAGACAGAGTTATCACATTTCACCCTGTCTGCAGCATCAGCCACTTTACTCAAACCCCATGCTCAAGATTTCTGTTTTCAACC
The DNA here is from genome assembly GCA_013400655.1 of Mystacornis crossleyi. NCBI lineage: Eukaryota > Metazoa > Chordata > Aves > Passeriformes > Timaliidae > Mystacornis > Mystacornis crossleyi. The sequence goes on from VYZQ01000035.1 coordinate 27,888, forward strand.
AGACATGACTATTTCTTTTTGACAAAGGTTTAGATAAAACCAAAGAGAAGGGAATCAGGATCTAGTGCCAGGTGCTTTGACCCAGCACAGCAGTAGGTCATCAATGAGGATCTATCACAGAATAAGAGAACAGTTTGAGAGAAAGAGACCTTAAAGATCATCTCATTCCACCCCCATGCCATGGGCAGGGACACCTTCCACTATCCCAGGTTGCTCCAAGCCCTGTTCAACTTGGCCTTGAACACTTCCAGGGATGGGGCAAGCCAGAGCTTCTCTGGGCAACCTATCCCAGTAGCTCACAATGCTCAAAAGAATCCCCTCCTAACATCTAATCTAAATCTCTCCCTTTTTAGTTTAAAACCCTTCTGCCTTGTTCTATCATTATCTGCCTGGGCAAAAAGTCACTCTCCCTCTTTTTTAGAAGCCACCTTTAGGTACTGGAAGGGGTTCTCAGGGTTCTCGGGACCCTCCTCTTTGCCAGACTGAACAACCTCTCTCAGCCTGAGGAAATACAAGGGAGTTCCCTCCCTTTGGCCACCCTGCTGCCATCCACATCTTGTGGGTGGTGGGAAGGGAAGGCAGAGTTGCCCATGAATGTAGGAAACATCCCGCAAATGCCTCCTGTCCTGTAGAATGCAGTGGAGGATAACTAATGGTGTCTCTTGTGAGAGAATGGAATAGTGGAGTTGGCCAGCAGCTGCCCAGGGCAGCAGGATGAGGGGCTGGGCAGAGCCGTGGCAGAGAGCTGCTCCTGTAGAGCCATGCAGTGAACAACCCAAGCAGACATGACCTGGGCAGCTTCATAGTGCTGGTGTTGTCACCAGAGCAAGCCCTTCCTGAACAACCTCTCCAGTAGATTAAGCACCTGTGTGGTTTCTGTCAACACCATGTGTTTCTCTCCACTGACATCCCACCCTGAGCAGCATGTAGAACAGATGTGGGTCCGGCATCCTCAGCACCATCAAAACCAGATCCCATTCTAGCTTCTGCATTGAGCGAGGAAAGCAGCAGCTAGCATGCTGGGAATGATGCTGTCCAAGAAACAAGGTCCCCACACACAGAACGGCTCCCACCCTCTCTTCAGCTCCCAGACTGTGTTCTGGAAACTGGCGGAGGCACAGAGCTGGGACAGAAGGCTTGCAACACACAAGTATCCCTCAGATACTTGGTGAATCTGATCTGAGACGAGGGGGACACAGGGGAACACAGCTCCTGCTCAAGGTATCCTGTCATCATTGTTCATCCCTCAAAAATATAAACAACTCCACAACCAACAATTTCAGCTACCAAATCCATTCCTGTTTTTCCAAAACCAGGAAAGAAGCCTTGGACCAAGAAAGCCCTTCTGCTCCTGGGGGGGATCACTAGGACAAACTATTTCTGCTAAGTCCTTGAAAAATACTCCAGCACTCTGGCAGCACTGCCGGAGGCTAACAGCACCTGGGCAGCAGAGCAGCCATCCCGCCCTGAGCCACCTCAAGGATGCTTTAGAAGAGAAGAGCCCAGGCACGTGGTGCCCTCCCTGGCAGGGGAGAGGCTCTGGCCACAGTCTTCTCCCACTTTCTCCATCACTTCGAACACCACTCAGCCCCATGGACAGACACACAGCACTGTGGTGCCCCCAAACCACAACCCCTCCATGCACAGTGAGACTCACAGCTGGCACAACTAGAGCACCAACCTTGGCATGGAAGATAGTGCCGGTGCGGATACTCACTGCAAAACTTCTGGAAGTCAGCCTGCAGCTCCTTGCGGGTGCTGAGGAAGACCCGTCCCTTTTCAGTGCCCACCACGAAGGTGCTCTCCTCATGGATGGCGATGCAGGCCACCTCCGCGTTCAGCTTGGAGAGTGCCAAGCACTGTTGGAGGCATCAGGTCAGCACAGCACAGGATGGGGGAGCATCCCTGCTTCCCACCCCTTGCCATTTCCCAGTGGGATTTTTTTTCTTCTCATCAAAAGATTCTTCCATCAAAAGCAGTGTTCTGGTTTATGTCAGAATTTCACGGGTTTATGACATCCCCGAAAAATTTTGGTGACTTTACAGCTCTACAAAAATATCCAGCTGGAAAACAAGAACTACTTACCCATCATTTTATTTCACTTTTTCCTATCCTAAAAAGAAACATTCTATCGCATTTCTTTAAAAGAAAACATTCCTGTAAAAAAATCTAACGAAAAAACCACGCCACAACTGATAACAATTTGTATTTTTCCACCAGCTCTAATGGAATAAGGAACACAGGAATCTTATTTCAGCTGCAGAACACTAATATGGTCAAAGTCCAGATTAGTGGAACGATTCTTCTTGTACAGTTATGCAAAACAATAAAGAGATGGGAAAAACTTCCTCCATTAATCCAGTTTATGTAATATGCCCTTCCTGCTCTACGTAATTCACATGTATATGCATTTTTATTAGTCTTTTTTACATTATAATAGTTATGCAGTGCCAGCAGCCTGAGTCATATTCCTATGGCTACAGCACTGATGCTAGGAAGATGCTATCCCCAGGTCATGATTTAAATGGGTAAAAAAGGGGGGATTTTCCCAGCATCAGCCCTGGTTAGAGACATCAACAACCCCATGGAGGAGTCGGAGGATGCTGACAGCCAAGGAGAGAGCAGGAGGGCAGGAGGACCAAACCCCCTGAACTACCTTCAGCTCCCTGAACACATATACAATGAGCTTCACTTGTGTGGGCTTAAACCAGCTTCTATACTAGGTCATTTTACCTCCTGCTCACCTTCTTCAAGGAGGCATTGAATCAAATCCCATAAAACTGGTATTTTTAAGAAACCTTTCAAAACCCAATTGCAAAGACAAGTACTTTGCTCAAAAAGTCCAACACTCAAAAAATAAACACAAAAACTAAGGTATGTGAGATTTGGAGGCAGAGCAAATCCAAACCCTAAGCCTGCTTGATGACATGCATATGGCCCTGTAGTTTATTTACCAGGCACACAGGCAGCTAGGTTTCAGTGAGCACAGAGGCTGCCATTGGTGAAGCACTGGGATAAAGGCTGAATTTCAGGAGCAGACTGGCTCCCTGGTCCTAGTGTAAGCACCTAACAAGGACTGCATAATAATGTATATTCATTAAGAAGCCAAACTATGGTAACATAATTTGCTGTACAGGATGGCATGTGTATAAATCATCAAAGCTGCTTGAGGTGTGTAGGCTCCAGGGAACCTGCTCCTTAGTAGGGTGTGATGTCAAAGAGAAGGAAATTGGTATTAATGAAAAAACCTCTACCTGCACATAGAGGAAAATACATCCTAGATAAATGCATTACATATGACTTGACTTTAAAAAGAGAGAGCTATTTAGCACATCTCATTGCATTAGACATTTGTTACTACACATCCGCTTTCCCTTCTTGATCACATTCACAGTTAAAAATAAGATTAGCTCTGGTCCACGAGACTTAATCCAGACAGTTATCTTGTTTATGTAAGCAGGGTTGACTTAGGCAAGGTTTCCACTGGGAATTCTACGTCAAAAGATATGAAAGTTATTTTCTTTATTCTCAGAGATAAAAAGCCATTGTTCTGCTGTTGGGTAAATGCTCACGGAAACATTGGTAAAACAGCAAGAAAACAAAAGCCAACCACCCTACATCCAGTTGATACCAACATAAATATTAATGGGAAAACAATACATATCTGAGATTAACTTGTGCTGACTTTATGATCCTTATAGCTGTCAGGGCAGGAAAGGGTTTTTATTTCCCAGTTGAAGCAGCTCCCTGGGCTTTCCAGCAGCAGATGGGAGTGGCATGAGCTCACCAGGCATCCTGTGCTGGCCCTGTACCCAGACAGCCTTGCTAAATGGAGGCCAAAGGAGGGAGGGGGATAGGGACAGGGGTGGCCTCTTACCATAGAGTCTAAGGCAGACACTAAGCTGGTGACGATTTCGTCTCTCTGGGGAAAAACCATATTCCATTGGTCAGCTCTGGAGGTGGTGAGAGTCACATCTAAAGGCTTCCCTGACAAGGCCATATTCACCTGAAAATAGAAAAAACCAAAAGAGCTATGCATCACTGTTACTAACGGAGAGCTGGAGCTGAGCATCACCACAGCAGCCCCACTACCATCATGTGCTATGGGAGCAATGCTGGCACAGGTACACAGGGGAAACTGAGGCATGCAGAGAGGCCAGAGCAGCCTGAACCCCACAATCCCCATGAGTCCTCTGCTAAAGGCAGATAATTGCAGATGCTCTTGAGCTGTAATCAAACCCTGGACTCGATGCTGTGTGTACCAGCAGTGGCCAGATCATCTCTGCCTTTGCAGCTTTGACATCTTACCCTCAAGGAGATGTCACCACTGCGCAGGGTGCACTGGAACATCTGCATGGTGGAACACCCTGGATGTCCAGCCTGCAGCCATGCAAGACAGAGGATGCGGTGCTGAAGCGGACACACAGCACTCCTGTGCCCAAGCTCTGACGGCAGCTGTGAGCAGGGGGTGATGGCTCTGTCCCCATGAAGACATTGTGCTGACTGTCCTTGTGCCTCCTGCTCTAAACCTTGCCAGGCAAGAGGAGAGCCTGGCACCCAAAAGCGTCCCTGAAACAGATCCAAGCCACAGGGTGCTCTGCTTTCACCCCAAGGGAGAGATGCAGCTCATGGCAAGGGAGGCCCTTATCAAGTCACCCCACTCTGCAGTTCTTGGTGTCAGGGGGAGCAGGATGAGGTGGCATGCATGGACCACACATCTGAAAAGACATTCAGCCCCAGAATCAATCTCCATCCCTCACAGCCAAATGGAGAAAACTGCTGGGACCCAGCTACAAGTGCAGCAACAGCACCAGGTTTCTGTGCCTCAGTGTTCACATCTCATCACGACTCATGGAGCCAATGCTGCAGGAAAACTGAGACAAGGTCTCACCCTGCTTAAAACACCCTGTTCCCACGCTGGGACACCCACACTATAGACAGCACCACCCCCAGCACCCAACCAACCTCCCAGCTATCACCTCCAGTGTCGCACCACCCGGCTTTAATGCTGCTAATAAAGGGCGGCAAGTCAGCTCAGGAGCCACTTGAACGAGATCATAAATCATGTGCTTGCAAATGGACAAAAAAGGCTAGAGAATCTCTAACAAGGCTGGATGGGCAGAAGGCGGGGAATATGAATGAAGCTGCCTGCACATAATTCAATTTGCCACTCAGTCGATAACCACAGCTGCCCAGCCTCACTGAAAACATGGGTTAGAGGCAACAGCAAACCCCCAAATTCACCTTCCTGCCCTAGTTTGCACCTGTATCCAAGCAGAAGGAATTTGAACACAGAGAAGGGCTGTGCTGCCCCATGTAACTGGGGAAATGCTAGATTTTGACCCAAAATAACAAGCTCCCTGACACTGACATCTCTGCAGGTACCTCAGCACACACAAGTTATGAAAGAATCACAGAATAGTTTGGGTTGGAAGGGACCTTAAATGTCGTCTCGTTCCAACCCTCTGCCATAGGGAGGGACATCTATCCCAGGCTGCTCCAAGTCCTGTCCAACCTGGCCTGGAACACTTCCTGGATGGGGCAGCCACAGCTTCTCTGGGCAAATTTTTATGAGGGTCTGCAACAAGCTAATGAAGAGGGGAGACAAATCCCATTAAACAATAATGACTAAATTTCAGGAATTGCTCTGGATGAGCCCTCCTGGTTTTTCTCCCATGTTGTCAGCTCTTGAAAGCAGCCAAGCAGCATGAGGACTTGACTGGCATCTGCAGGCGGCAGAGCTGGAACCTCAGCCACACTAAGAGTCGCCCAGGAAAATCCTTTTCCACCCATCTGACACATTCTAACAAAGCTGATGGACATCTCCTCCAGTATGATCTCGGGGGGAAACAATCTGGCCTAACTAGGCATCAGCTTGGAAAACAAAGCAGGAAACGGAACATACGGTCCTGCAGCCAGGCACAGACCCCAGGTGTCCCTGTGCTGGGGACAGGTCTCGAACAGGCACCTCCAGCTTTACCATCACAAGAAGCTGCAGCAACACCAGGAGGCAATCTGCCCTGCTCCAGCCCTGCACTTTCTGCGTGTATGGATGGATAGACAGACAGACAAGAGCCCATTTCATCTGCAAGCTCCCAAGCAGCTTCCTAAGCACAGCTCTGCAGGAGTAGGGAACTTGAGATTCCATATTTTCATGAATGCTATGTTAATAACAGGTGCCTTGTTGCAATTGGCAGGAAATAGCAAGGTGCTGGTGGTGCCAGTGCTGGGTGCTAAGCTGAGCTGGGGACCAGTCATTTCCTTGCTCAAGGGAGCATCACTCCCTTCTTAACTCCCCCAAGCACTAGCTTAGAAAACAGCCTTACTTTCATGCCCGTCCATGTTTCTGAGTGCCCTATTTATTATTAAATATGACTGCTATGACATGGATATTCTGTTGCCTTCTGGCAGCATTTTGGAGAACCAATCCCTGCCTTGGTGGGGCTGGCTGCATCCCCTTGGAGAGCTCTAGCTGCACCAACCTGTTCAGCCACAGCCTCCCACAGGAATTAGCACTTCCGGGGAAGAGATGTTCCTGTCTTGGCTGCAAAAAGCAAAGCCACAAGCTGAATCTGGCTGCAGAGGAGGAACCAATGGGAAAGACAGGGAACGGGGCAGGGAAATGGGGAAATGGGGAGTGTCGATTCCCCATCAACGGGAAATGGGGCAGGGTCCCTGCAACCCCTTCCTATCCTGCAGGAGATCGATACAAAAATAATCGCTTTCCCCTGGATGACTGTTTAATAAGTAAAAGCGAGAATCACTCAGCAAGGAAAAAACCCCAACACAAAAATATGACCCAAGTAACACAATGAGATTTTAAGGGATGGGGGGCCAATATTTCAGTAAAGCTTTTAATCATTTGTGGTCACAAAGAGCAGTGACAATGGATTTAGAAAACGGTGGAATAAAAGGGAGGAAAAAAAACTTCACTAGCTAGTACTAGGCTTATTTAAATCAAATTAAGACATAGGGCTTGAAGTTGTTTGTCTAATTAAAGGGAAAGTACTCTTTAGGAAAACTAGGGTAAGCCATTCATACAGCAGTTTGGGCTAGCAACAAGGAGCGAGGTTGGTGGAATGGGTGCAGAGCAGTCTGCCCCACTTCCTGGGGCTCCACGTGCCTGACCTACTGAAATCCCTCCCTGGGACACCACCAAAGGGTTGATGTCACCTTTCACAGGGATCCTGCTCCAGGTACAGCCTCATCGCACCTCTGCAGACTGAGTCCCAACCCCAGGAGCAAAGGTTGGCTCAGGGACCATCACACCACTCTCACAGGGCCAAAGCAAACATTTGCAGATTGTTTTTGCATTTTTTAGGGGGGGTTTTGTTTGTTCTTTGTTTGTTTGTTTGTTTGTTTTTTTAAGTTATCAAATTTTATTATTTTGTAATTCTTTCTCATCCACAAAGTAATCTCAGGGGAACAGGGTGCTGTGCAACAACCGGCACAGGATGCCACCTCCTTCTTGGCTCTTATGACATCTCCCTTGATAATCCTGGGAAAGATTAAAAACTTGGCCCTGGGGGAGTTTCACTCATGAATCACCTGTGCTGCAGCAAAGTAAAAACCAGGCACGTTGGGAGGCTCATGAACTCCTGTGGAATGAGCCAGGGGGCCCCCAGCCCTGCGCCCACAGGAGGTACATCCCCTCACCAGTCTCTCTAATGTTTCCATGGAGCAGCATCTCACCAAGATAAATATCCTCCAGCCGTGCACCCCACATCACCATTTCCAAACTCTATGGAGCTAACAAAACAGTAAAAGAAACCCCCACTAGTAAGCCAATGACAATCCTCCAAAGGAAATTTCCAGCCAGAAAGCTGTTATTATACCCCTCAAATCATAAACAGGTCCCATTAGAAGTAGAGGGGGCTTATGTGATCCAGCAACTTGCACAGTATGCCCCTGGCCCATGCAAAGACTGAATTTGCAGGGTGCTCCTGGTGGTTAGGAATAGGAGAGTTTTCATCCCCCTTCTTCTTCCTTATCTTCCCAAGTCTTATAGTGATTTTCAGCCCCATGTCACAGCCAGAAGCAACAGAATCTTATTTGTTAAGCTGAGCTGGTGTTTCCACACTGCCATGGTCCTTGAAACCGGCCCTCCACTGCCATCCTCCCCTTGCTCCTCACCTTACTATGCATGAAAGCCTTACATAGCATAAATCCCCAAAATCTCATTCCTTAAGGGAAACTGAACATTTGTCCAGGACTTGCAAATCCGGCCTGAATTACTGGCTCTCCCCATCTTTCACTCCTCTGGGCCACCCTTGCCAGCAAAAAAAAGGCAAGGCAATGACCCCTTTTTTCAGAATTACCCAGGGCCAAACTCAGTGCATAGTGGGAGATGTTGTCAGATGGGAACAACTAAATGCCCAGGAGGGATGGAGCACATCTCGCAATTGTTGCTTGTTACACAGACTTCTACCAATACTGGAGTTTTTGCTACCAATACTGAATCACAGAATCATGGAATGGTTTGGTTTGTAAGGGACCTTGAAAATCCATCACATACCAATCCCCTGCCATGGGCAGAGACACCTTCTGCTAGACCAGGTGCACAAAGCCCTGTCCAAACTGGCCTAGAACACATTGGGTTTAAACTAATTAATTTGTTTTTTCCTGTTGTCTACTGTGTCTTACAAATATAACTCTCTCCATTCCCACCATGTGAAGCATCTCTTGTACTGAGGATCTGGGAAGGACATCAGACCTCAAAACCATCCAAAGCATCCTCAGTCTGGTGCCCCAACCCAAACCCACTGGTGGATGTCTTGGCCACATATTCCAGCTCAGCCCTTAAAGTACCAGCTACACCCAAGGGCAACAAGTTGAAGAGCACTGGCTCAGATGCAACATCCAGCAAGGGAGAAGCAAAAACCTGGGGAACATGACAGCCCTAAAGAGACACTGCCACTGCTGCCTGCTTGCCCTATGGAGATCCTAATATCACCATGAAAATCCTCCCATGCCTGCCCACCTGGAATGATTATAAAGCCTCCAACAGCGTGGACCAGTTCCCCATTCAGGGAGCTAAACAGGAATCAAAATAAATTACAGCTTTGACTATTCAGCACACTGGGGGTTAAAAAAAGATTAAAAACAAAAAAAAAAGGAAAGAGAAAAATTTGTGACCATTGCAGGAAATTATCCGCTTATTCATTTTTCCAGGAAAATTCTACCTGCTGCCTCAGTGGTTCTGATGAGATGGTGGGAGGCCCCAATGAACCAACCCCAGTTCCAGCAAAATAAAAAGAAAAAAAATATAATNAAAGCACAGCTGGAGGTGGGAGACTTTTGAAGGTACTTGGGTTTCTTGGCCACTCAAAATGTTTGATGAACTGTAGGATTTTGGGCACCACATTCAGCCATCTTCATCCTGCCAGGACCAAGGGAGCAGGACCAGTGCCCTCAAGCCCATCTGCTGGGAGGACACTACCAGCCCATGAACATAATGATGAGATGACAGTGATTTTATTTGTAACTGCCTGTTACTCCATGAGGAAACATTTAAAGGAATTTTTAAAGCTTACACTGGCTCTGGAAGATGCTTAAGCTATTAGCCCTGGCTATCATTAAACATGTTTTAAAATCAATCAGGAGTCATTCTAATTGGAGCCAGAGTGAGAAATAATGTCCTTTGATGGTACCAGGACACTGTCCTTCCTTCAACTGAGGGGCCCATCCCTGCATCCCATCCAGGGACGTTGCTTTGGGGCAGGACTCACGCTAAGGGTTATCTCACCAACGAGGAAGGGGCAGTGACTCAGAGGGTATTTCCCTGTCCCACTCCATCCCAGGGATTCTGGAGGTCCCTTTTTTGCAGGTAGTTGTGATCAGCCAGGTGCCTGGTGAGCTGAAGCCATTTGAGCAAAAATCCCTGGAAACCACATCAGCCACAGCAAGAGCAAAAGCTAGGGAAGGGACCAGGCCTGAATTTCCATTTGTGGTTTTTTCTAATTGCTTAAGCAAACACTGGTATCAGTGGAGCAGATGTGACCAAAGCCATCTTGGACACAGGAGCACTGTGACACAGCCCCATGCTTGCCAAATAGCTGTCCTTGGGTTTTTTGCTTGCAGCGGTGGAGATTTCTGCTCTGCATGGGCAATTTGCTTTAACCCACCTGTCCTGCCCAGCTAAACCCTAATCCCTTATGCCTAATTCAGAGCCAACCTTCAGCCTCAGTGGCCACATCATCTCCTTCTCTAGGCACGCAAATCATGCCCATGCCAGGATGGTTTACTGCATCCCTAACAGGTGGTTGGTGAGCTGCACCAATGTCAGTGGTACAGCAGATATAACTGTGGTCCAGGGCACTCACAAAATGCTCAGAAATATCCTCAACTGTCTAAACACTCCAAAAAGCCCTAATCCATACCCTGTGTGTGAGTGCCCCTGCAGCAGAGCCCTCCTGGGGCAAGCAAGGAGCTCTGGGTTTTGAGGGACCCCAGGTGCCATGCTGCTGATATCCCTGGTGTGAAGAGCATCTGCTGAGGCACATCTGATCCCCTAAATATGAGTGTTGGTGCACCCCCAATCCCAAACCTGGTCCAACTGCTGCCCCATAACTGCTGCCACATCCCTCCACACATCCAAAAATCTTCTTTTATTTTGCTGCTTTTCACAGAATCACAGAATGAACTAGGTTGGAAAAGACCTTTGAGATCAAGTCCAGCCTATGACCTAACACCACCTCAACTAAACCGTGGCACTGAGTGCCACGTCCAGTCTTTTTTTAAACACCTCCTGGGACAGTGACTCCACCATCTCCCTGGGCAGACAATTCCAGTGCCCAATCACTCTTTCAGTGAAGAATTTTTTCCTGATGTCTAACCTAAACTTCCCCTAGCGCAGCTTAAGATTGTGTCCTCTCCTTCTGTCAGTTGTTGTCTAGGAGAAGAGACTGATCTCCACCTGGCTACAACCACCTTTCAGGTAGAGGGATAAGGTCTTCCCTGAGCCTCCTTTTTTCCAGGCTGAACAACCCCAGCTGTCTCAGCTGTTCTTCCAGGCCCTTCACCAGCCTTGTTGCCCTCCTCTGGACGCATTTGAGCATCTCAGCATCCTTCCTAAACTGAGGGG